>BJCM01226376.1:0-13837 GCA_018326385.1 Flaveria bidentis | reverse complement strand
TGGTTAGCCCTTTCGTGCAATGGGATTTCTTAACCCTCGCTACTAACGGATCAAGAACCCGTCTATAAATGAAAATGAAAGCTGCAACACTAAGGATGTCAAAGGTGGACATGCTTGCTGGAGGAATGTGAAAGTTCGAGATGTTGGTCTTCATTGCTGCTCCTTGTTCGACAAATAAAGAGGCCATTTGGGTGAATACTACAGAATAAAGGATTGTACATAGCCAAATTGGTAGGAGTCTTAAGATGCATTTCACTTCTTCAACTTGTGTTACGGTACATAAGCTCCATGGGTTGTTATCAATACTTTCAATTGAATTCTCCTTCGAAGTGATAACTGCAGCTCTATCCAAGAATCTGGTATAATAAAAATTGTTAAAAAGATGAAAGTTAATGTCAAAATACATGCAACTAAATAGGTAAGGCTCGTACTTAAATCCTGAGGTGTGAAGAATATTTCTGCTGCTTTTATTGTTAATTTCATTGGCATCAACTTCATATAACTCATCTCCGTTAGAAGGGATCACAACCTTCCATTTCTTGATTGAAGCAACCATCACTTGGCAAAATCTTGACAAGGGATTACCGGTGGGTACAAAATGTCGATATCTTGGGGTGCCCACCAGGAACAAGATCAAAGCCACAAGCGCCGAGGCTGCTGATGCCCAAAATCCTAATGCCCACATCCCTTTATCTTCAAAATACCCCAATATAGTGTTTGAAAAGAGTGAACCAAGATTTAATGCCAAATAGAAGTAGCTAAAGAATGACACTTTTCCATGCCCTTCACTAGGATGATCCTCATCAAACTGATCTGCACCAAATGTGGCTATATTGGGTTGGTATCCTCCGTTTCCAAGCGCGATAAGGTAGATTGAAACGTAGAACATTGCCGTGGCAAAGCTCGAGTGTTTCCCACATGGGGTCCTTTCATTTCCACACCCCTCGGGCTTCTCCAAGAAAATGTATGTTGAGAGTGATAAGGATATTAAGCCCTGCCGATATCAAAAACAATACATCATATAAATTAGATAACATGTCTAGTTGATCTGGTACTATTGTGAACAATACAGTGATCATATTACTTAATCTTTTTAAACATACCACAACAAAAATGGCTTGGAAGATGGCACAAGTCTTGTAACGCCCCCAATACGAGTCACTTAGGAAGGCCCCTAGGAGGGAGAAAATGTAGACGGTGCCGGTCCATTTACTAACATTGTTAGCGGCTTCAGCGTTGTCTTGACCCATGACTCTAGTCAGGAACAGAACCAAGTTCACCCCTACTCCAAAAAATGCTAGTGTAGCTAGCCCTTGGTTAACTGTTATGGTTAATTATTCCATCACAGGACAAACACATGTTAATTAGGTCTATATACTTAACTATTCGTAATAAGTTTTGCTAATATATAATATCTTGAAACATGTCATGCATTACCAAGTATGAGGATTGCAGCAAACCATGACCCTGTTCTTTCGCGAACCGCTGGTTGGCCTTTCCTATCAACCGATCCGTCCAGAGTGCATTCCTCGTTCTTTTTCTCCATTTTCTCCTCAAATTTTCTCTGTAGGCAATCATGAATGATATCTTTAAGGCGCGAGAGAAAAATAATAAAACGAAGAGAGTGATTAGTTTTTGCTCGTATGTACATGGTCATTTAACATGGACATTAAACATCTAGATTCTAGGATCAACGTCATATATAGCAACGAGTAACACTATCAATAAACAACTTGTCACATATAACATGCTAATACCCTCGATTAACATGTATATAGATAAATATATATGTATCTCACTAACCATTCTAACCATATTTAAGCAATCCATAGTAGCTTGTTGCTCTTGTTTGATCGATGGTATGGTTATAGACTTATAGATAGAAGGAGAAAGATAGAAAATGTATAGAGATATATAGTCTGAATGGTGAAGGGGGATGGGGAATGCTGGCTATATATAGATAATAGATGATGAATGTTACTTTAGATAATTGCTTGATGAAAAGGGAGATTACGTAGGTGTAATGAGTGTGTTACAGTGAGGTACACGATTAAAATCCACTTGAGAAACAAACAAAAAAGGATGACAAAGCAAGTGGCTGGATATGGAAATTATTGCCATAAGACCGGTGTTTTCACCTCGTGCGCAGTCAAAGTGGTTCACTGAATGTGTTCAATTTTTAACGTAAATTAAAGCGTCATAAAACCGGTGTTTTGACATCACCAACAAGCAATCCCATTATGTATATATTATACATGTGTTGTTTACAACTGTATTTAGTGGTATAAGGTGTTCTTTTGTGTTATACGTATTAATTAATGTAATGTTATTATCATCTCCTTACTGTTTATTTACTAAAGTTAGTTGTTATAAAGACTTAAATCAATTTTATCTACTAGTTTTAGTGTTCAACAGGTTTAAATATATTATTACTAAATTTAAAGAAAAGAATTAAAATGGGAAATCTTTGAACTTATAATATAAAAATAATATGTGAAACTGTCCTAGAAATTGTGTTTCTGACAAATTCTCTACGACATGTGAAAGTGCAGAATATCACGAACCGTTAAAATTAACTCCACTATTAGAGCTACTAATTGATGTTATTTTATGTTGTTTTAGAAGTTAATGACCTAACATATATTAATATTTTCCGGTGCTAAACAAATCATATAAATAATGCTAATAATTGTTGCAGACGAATAAAAGATATACTACGTACTATTAGCATATATTGTCGGTACTTATGATTCATCGATGGTCACTTGTGGGATTTGTATTATGTGTTTGTTTTATTTAATGTAGTGGCTCGTGTAAATACAGTCGTGTTATCTTATGATACATAGGATCTCAAAGAAAAACTTAGCTTCCTCAACTAAAAAAACATTTTTAGTACGACTTGGTAAAGTAGCAAGAGGGTCATAATTGTGTTCAACACAGCATAAAGGGTTACAAATATCTATAAACAAGTACAACTTATTTATACTTTATCATCACGCTACAATGATCATATAATATACGACTATTTCGTTATATAACAATGACTATCAGTCTGTAGTGACAAACTGATCCATTTGTAAAATAGCTTACAATGATACTCATTCTTTTAACTCATGGATTAACGACAAAATCTCACTGACGGAGTATATAGACATAATAACGAAGAAAATACACTTTGTATATCAAAAAATTTATATATATTATTTGTAATTAAAAACTTATAAAAATGTAAAAGAATATATAATCTATGTTTTAATAGGATCCGTCACTAATTGATTGTGTTATTCTAGAAGTGTATCATTTGATGATATTAGAAAAATAAGGGTAATAATCTAATTATAATTCACATACATTTATGTTTTTTTTATATAAAATGACACCAATTGATCACCAAATAATAATAAAAAAGTGATACTATATTTATGTTAAAATAGAAACGTGATGTGGTTCGCCACAAAATTAAAACACCAATTGATCACCAAACTTCTGATGTCTTTTTCAGCCTCTTTGAGTTCCCCACCACCACCATCGACCAACTAATTTGTTGTTGTGTGATTAAGCTGTCTTGACGTTGACATTATCTTTTCATGAAACTATTGTTTTCTACCTTTTTCCTTTTCTGAATATCAAAATCATCAACTTTCAATAATAAATATTTTGGCATGCATATATGTAACTTCATTTTTTGATCAACAAAATAGTACATATGTTCCAATAACAATTTAATTATCAGGACTCAAGAAGATGACAGTTGTAAGTATAGCTTGTTAGCAAAAGCAATTGCTACCAGTTTATGTGACTATTTTTTTCCACAAAACTAGTAAACTAACAAGTTTTGGTAGCAAAATTGTTGCAAATTTAACATGTTGTTTGTTTCAACACTGGAAGTTTGAACAATATGGAAGTTACTTGACATAACTAGTGTAGACTATAACGTCTGCTCAATCAGATTAATTCATCTCTTGTGATAAACTTGGGTTTTCTAGGATTTCAGAATGTAAGCATTTAAAAATCTCTTTTAAATAGGATCACTACGGACTATTTTTCCATACTAACAATGCTTGAAACTACATGTGTAGTAAATCATATTTTAAAATTTTAAAAAAGAATTTAAGAGCATAAGAAAATTGTTTGTGTAGCTCTGTTTAGTCGATAGGAAGAACTATATGTTCATCGCATTGTTCTGAAAAGGTTATTTATTCTTGTAAAAACTATATATTAATTAATAATACCTTAATTTTAATAGATAAATTTAGCATGACATTGTGACTCTTTTATCACTAAAATATAAAGGAAAATGTTTTTTTTTTTAAGTTTTGTTTAGACAATATGAATAACTACATGTTCTTATAAAAAGAATCTTGATTCATGTAAAAATTGATACTTCGCACTTTAATTGAAGTATTAAATAATGCTAAAGAGATTCTTAATATTTTTAGTAAGTGGTCAGTAGATTTATGAGGTTGTACTCTTAGTATTTGCTCCAGTGTCAAATAAATTTAGCATTATTCCTAACATGATACCTAAGAAGTCTCTTGGATGCATCAAATGACTCTATCCGTTTATCAACGAGAATCTTTGTCTCTAATAACTTATTTTTGTATATTAAACTTGCTTAAGCAAAACTTTCATTTGAGTTGTAAGATGGTTTCTTGTGCTTAAGCACTAACAAAGGAGTGAGTCAAATTGTCTTCAAACTCGCTAATTTGGAGTTTGTGAAGAGTGGCTTTCATCGAGTTGTTTCAACAAAACTTGATTAGCATATTTGATTTTTGCAAGGGATTCCAAAAAGGTTTTGGATAAAAGTGTTTCAAGTACCTATATGCTAATTGTAGGTTGACTTGACTCTTCTAGTTGTTCCTCGTCTATAGTTACCGTCAAAGCAAGACCACCTTCTTCTTTTCTCAAATGGCTCCAATGTATAGAGCTTTAAAATATTAAGCTTTGTTTAGTTGTGTTTTAGTGGAAGCAATTGAGGATTATGCCACATGAGGTTGATGCAATGGTTGTTGGCTTTCATAACCATTGAAGAATATTTGCTTCTAGAAAATGATTGAGATGAGGATCAAGAGTTGGACTAGGAGAGTTGAGTTGCTGGATAGGCCCTTGGTGCTTTATTTTCTCTGGTAAAAGCACCTCATATTTGGATAGTTGTAGCACTTGAAAGATCCAAGGTTATCATAATAAGATCGATCTCATACAATAAACGCGAAATGAATATTTTTATGGTATGATTGAACAAATAAAAGATCAAGATGAACACACAATGTAAATAAGTTGCACTTGTATTTAAGAGAGAGTTACAGTACATATTGAGAAATATGCAAAGTGTTAATTATTAGAAACACTAAACAACTATTTATACAAAATATATGTTCTTGCGCGAGAATATTTTTTTGCACGGAAACTAACTTCTTCAAAAGCTTGATTTTGATTTTCGAGCCTCTAGATTGAATTTTTACAATCTCCTCTTAGGCTTAGTGAATGAAATCTACAAAGATCCATGTCTATAATCGTGTAGTTGTAGGATCGTTTAGAGTGGTTGGTCACTTACAACACAAACACACAATGAGGAGAGATTGTTTTAGAACACTTTATAGATCAAATAGTGAAGTTGTAACACACTTGATTAATACTTAGAATACAAGCAAAATATGAGACGGAACCAAGAACAACAAAAGTATATAATTTTCAAGAATGACGTATATTGCTCTCAAGTTCTTTTATAAGTGTTAAAAGCATAAAGAAAGTCATAAGGACCTGAGATACTTTATACTACATCCTATAGCAGGTCATACTTAGAAGGCCAGCTGGAAATATTTGAACTAGACAACAAAATCAAATGTAGAGTCAAAAGGGAAATTACCTTTTTACTAGTGACTATGACATGTCATAGCTCACATCCTAATATATTACAAAAAAGATAAAAGTACATAAAGTAGAAAGAAACAGACTCAAGACCTCAATGTACAGTTACCAAAAGCATGAAACTTTTCACCAACTCATGTAAGTTGGTGACTGAACAAAGTTGTAGCAGAAAGTGGTTCAACTTTATGGTAAAGTACATCAGATAAGGCATGTGTTCAAAAGTCTTTGGAAGAAATCTGCTTTCGCTTCTTGGTTTTGGAAGACTTTGTCTTTAAAGCTTCGGAAGACTTCACTTTTATCTTCAAAAGATGTTGGTCTTGGCTTTGGAAGATTTTACACTTAGAATATTTCTACAGCATGGTGTAAAACTTCCGAAGCATCTCTACTCTGTGCTTCAGTGCACGCATGGAGGAAAGACTTTGGATATTTTAAGTGCATCAGCCTTACATAAAACCTTACAAACTTTTCTAGGTTGATGCTACAAAAACATTTGAAGACCTTAGATGGAACAATCCTCATTATAATGATGACCATACCTTTCTTCATCAGATGGTTAGGATCACTCAAACTCTCATAGTATCTTCTCCTCTTAAAGAAATCATGCAGAGGTAGATTTAACATGTCCTGCCATATGTAGACATTTTGAATACCTTGATCTCTTATTACATGCCATCTTTCTAGATTAGTGGAGTAAGCCCAGGACAAGATGGATTTTTTTGTTGTAAGAGGAGCTTCTTGAATGGGAGTTGTTTTAGCTTTCTCTTGTTGTACTTCCTCATGATGTTCTAACTTACCCTAAGGTCTGGAGGTGGATAACCTTATCTTCTTCTCCTTTGACTTGGGTTTGGAGGCCATTCTTTTCCTCCTCTTTGAAATCTTCAATTGAGAAGACTAGCCTGCAGCACCTTATTGTTTTGTCTTGTCTTTCTCAGTTCGGTCTATCTCCCTCACAAGTTCAAAAGGAGAGAAACTTTGAACCTACTGTGGATCGGAAGATGAAGCTTGCTAAGACTCAGCAGGAGGTTCATGTTGTGTTGTCTCAAAATGTTCAAACTTAACCTCCACTTCTTGAGGGGTTTGACTTAGTGAGGAGTGTAAATCAATAATACTCCTCTTTTAATCTTCTTCTTGATCACCCTAATGTGCTCATCTATGGTGGATAGAAACAATGGTCCAAGTATCCTTTTAGAGAATTCATATAGCTTTAAGAAGCTCAACATCCTCTACCTATCAATAGACTTCTTTTGACTCTTCTGGATGATGGCTCTTGGTTTGGCTACTTCTTTCCTCATTTTCCTCTTTGTAGCCTTTTGCTCTTTGAGTATCTAAAGTTCAAGTTATTTGAGGTACTCAAACTCAATATACTCAAAGGACAAGGAAGAAGTACAACTACTCTGTCTCTTTTCTTTTTTCATTTGGAGGAGCAACCTTGTAACCTTTGCTTCCTTTATCTGTTTTGACATTTCCTTGTTTGCCAGTTCATTTAATTACTCTAAAGGGAGATAGATGATTTGATCAATATCATAGTTCCTAGTCTGTAAGTAAGTAATCCTATCCTGACTGCCCTTAACTTATCATTTTGAGTATTTGGTCCGGGGGCAGCAATGATTGCAACTTGCATGAAGCCTAAAGATCCAATGGAACTATCTCCCCTTAGCTTCATCTTCCTCTCTCTCTCCTCTTCCTCAATCTACTCAAGATTCATTGTCCTTTTTCCTTTGTCACTCACATAACTTTATGACTCATGTTAGAGAGAGCTTTAGCCTTCATTGCTTGGAGTAGTATCCATGTTCTGGCCAGAGAGAGGTTGTGATACGTCTTCACCAACATGTGTTTCATTGAGGGAATAAATTGTCAAAGTCTTTGTAGGTATGACAGGGCTCTCAGGTTCTATCACTTGGCCTTTAGTCAAGGTCTCTTTGAAGCTAATCTTAGGGCTTGGCTTAACATCCTGTTGACCAATGACATTACCTGATTGCCTTTGTTTTCTTCTTTGGCGGAACACTTTTGTAATCCTATCTTGAATCCTTTGAGCCAACCTACCAGCTTGCCTATATTGGGTTGGATTGACAAGTGGCATGTTGATTAGGTCAAGACCATCGTATTAGTTCAAGGTCAGAAATTTTTAGACTTCGTGCTACCCTTGAATTCTTTGAAGTATGAGGGCTCTTCTATAATCATCATACCTCCACCCAATTATGTAATTTGAAGTAACTTGGGGTGGAAATGACATAGCACTTGGAATACCTTCCTCAAATAGACTTTGAATGAGAGAGTCTAGTGAGTACACATCATTGTGAATGTGAGCAAGTTGTAGAGTATGAACAACTGCAAGTGTGGATGGCAAGTCCTTAATGTCCATACTCTATGAAGAACTCCCAGGTTTTATGGTTGTTATGACTTTCTTCCCCTTTTTGGTAGCATCACCCACTTTCAAATGTGAGATAGGAGTTAGGTCAATCACATCCATAGGTTTTTGTGTTCCTGGATGAGCTCACCTTAAAGGTCTCCCAACTAGTTTTTCCTTAAGATAAGATATATTAAGATGTTGATCATTGACCTTATTTTGTAAAGTAGTCACCTGAGATTACAAGTGACTAACCTTTGAGACTAGGTAAGTGCATGTTTCTGACAGTTTTTTAATCTTTACTCTCAAGTTCCCCTCATCTTAATTAGAAGAATCATTGGAGGATGAGAGAATTGGACCAAAGTCTATACTCTCACCACCAGTATTATGTTTTTGGTTGCTAGATTTCCTTTGCTCACTGACAGCTTCAAGAGAAGTGTTATTGGGCTCAGTTGCCATGGTTGAGGACTGAATGATGTAATCACTTGTAGAAGTGAGAGCCTCTTCCATATTGACCTCATAAACAGGTTCAGGGAGATCCATCTCAGTGTTGGGTGGATGATGTGGTCCGAAACAAGGGAGAGATAGGAGCACTCATCTCTCTTTGAGTAGGGGAGGAGTAGAGAGATCTAAATGCCATGTCTATATAATCAAAGAATTTAAGGTTAGGGACAAGTTGGTTGAGATCTAAAGGTTGGGGTTGGTAATCTTCCACTGAAGGTTGTTCATTTAAGTGTTGAGACTTAGACCGAAGGCTTAACGCTGATGGGATAATGAGCTCATCAGGCTAGGCATCAGGAACCTTAAGACTAATTCTTCATATGATGGGAGTGGTTTGCTCCTCTGGAGAAGTGAGAGCTCTTGTGTTCACTTCCTCCTAAATGGGTGATGATATAGGGGCCTACACAAGCTGAATAACTAATACATGATTTCGTTTGGATTTTGTATTATAAGTGAGGAGTGTTTTAGGCTATTAGGTGGTTGAGAGGTAGAAGGTGTGGGTTTAACACTAGCTTCTGTTGCTAGGTTGTCACTTTGAGTATGAGCTCTAACATTTTTAGGACAAGGGATGTTTCCACCCTAGAGAAGCCAACAGTTGGCTTCTTCGTGATTTTAAAGATGTCGGGCTTCATTTTTCCCAATTTAATAATATTACCTATTTTCCTCAACTATGAGCCCAATTCACTGTTAAGAATGTATTCAACATATTTAGGAAACATGTAATACTCTAAAGAGTCCAAGTTTGCAAGTAAATTTGTATAGACAAATTAAGAGTACCTAAACTTGACCTGTTGAACCATTCCATGCACTATGAAGAAGAGATCCTCAAGAATTTGGTCCCACCCTCCATGCTTGTTGGACAAGCTGTGGATAACCACATGAAGAAGATAATTCCACTAGGATAAGACTTTCCCTAACCTGAAGGTCTTTACTAAGAAATCTCCTTCATAACCCATTTGTAGAAAAGAGTGGTTAACAACTTCTTTTGGAAAAGATAATACACCTTCCTCATCATCTAACTAAAGATGATTATTGATGATGGTTAGAGTGAAGAAGATTTTTCTCCCCTACATTGTAGCAGATAGTGCCTTCTTTTCGTTCAGTACAACCTCTTGACAGGTCTTCTAAAACTCAAGCAGATGATCCCCATAGAGAGTATGATCAATGGTCAGGGTGGTGGAATAGTTGGATAAAGCCAAAAATCAGCAAACCTCTGAGAAACTAGAATCTTTCTCAGAGTTCAACAGAGCAACCTGATTATGTTGTCTATGAAATTTCATGGAGAAATCAGGGTTGATTCTGCGGTTTAGGTTGGCTATTTTAGAAAGCTAAAAGGTAAAGAAAGTGAAGAACAAAGACACTTTATAGGTGAATTTAGGTTTTGGAATAGTACAGAGGAAGAAGAGAGTAAAAGAGGGGGGAACCATTAAGTATATATATGAAATGGATCTCAAACAAAGTTAATGAAAAAGGATAAACTTTAAAATTCGAATGTCGATCCCAACTCTGAAAAAGTAGTTTCCTTTTGCCCGAAAAGTTAGTTTTCTTAGAAGTCTAAAATCTTCCGAAGGTAATTTCACTTCATAAGTTCTTAATGAAAAGCTTTCGAAGCCAAAATGGCTTCGGAAGATATTCCAAAGAGTTTAGAAAATTTTCCTCCGGAAGAGATTAAGACTTGGAATTTTTAATAAAACTTCCTAGAGTTAATTGCTTTCAAAAGAAAATTGTTCTTGGAAACATACAAGTACTTAGAAAAAAAGTTAAGCTTTAGAAGATATTTTGGAAAATTCTTCTAAAGGTAAATTTACTTAAGTAGTTGCAGGACCGTTAGAAGGGTGCAATGCAATTTTACAACACAACAACACAAGTGGAGAGTATTCAATAACACTTAACAGATCAAATGAGGAACTAGAAAACTAGTTTATATGAGAACTAAGAAACATAAGTAATAAAGAGACATAACAAGAATAGAAACAACACAAGTATTTTTTTTCAAGGATGATGTATATTTCTCTCTAGTTCCTTACAAGTGTTTACAAAGCAATGACAATAAGATACAAGAACCAGAGATACTTATACTTCATCCTACAACTAGTCATACTTTGAAGGCTAGTTGGATACATGATCTAGATAACAACAAAATCAATGTAGAGTCAAAAGACATATAGCCTTTTGACTAGTGACAATTACATGCCATAGCTCACATCCTAATATAATACAAAAAGGATAAAAGTACATAAAGTAGAATGTACAAACTCAAGACCGCAATGTATAGTTACCAAAACATAAACCTTTTACCAACTCATGTAAAGTTGGTGTCTAATCAGAGTTGCAGCGAAAAGGTGGTCTAACTTTATGGAAAAGGTACATCAAATAATAGCATATGTTCAAAAGTCTTTTGAAGAAATCTGTCTTCAAGTGTTGGCTTCGAAATACTTGGTCTTTGAAGCTTCGGAAGACTTCATGTTTGGCTTCGGAAGATATTAGTCTTGGCTTCGGAAAAATTTACACTTAGAATGTTTTCTAAGGAAGAGTGTAAAACTTCCGAAGCATTCTACTTTAGTACACTTGTGCAAGCATGCAGGAGAGACTTTGGATGTTTTGGGTTGCCCCTAGGCTGATGCTACCAAACACTCGAAGACTTCAGATATCAACAGTCCTCATCATGATAATGACCATCCTTTTCTTCATAAGATGAATAGGATCACTCAGACTCTCATAGTGTTTTCTCATATCAAAGAGATCATGCAGAGGTAGATTGAACATGTCTTGCCATGTGTAGACATCGTCAACACCTTGATCTCTGATGACATGCCATATTTCTGGATTTTTAGTGTATGTCCAGGACAAGATGGGTCTTCCTGATGCTAGAGGATCTACTTGAATTGGAGTTGGTGTAGCGCTCTCTTGTTGCACATCCTTAGGATGTTCTGATTTATCTTGAGGTTTGGAGATGGATGCCTTGTTCTTCTTCTTCTTTGGCTTTGGTTTAGAAGCCATATTTTTTCTCCTTTTTGAAACTTTTAACTGAGAAGATTGGCCTGCAGCACCTTGTTGATCTTCTTTTTCTTTCTCAGTTGGGTCTTCCTCTCTCACAGGTTCAGATTGAGAGGTGACAAAACCTTGCTGTAATCAGAAATAGAAGCTTGCTGATGCTCAATAGGAGGTTTAGGTTGTGTTGTCTCAAATGGTTCAACCTTAACCTCCACCTCTTGAGACAACTGACTTGGTGGAGAGTATGAGTCAACTAGTTCTCCTCTTTGAATCTTCTACTTGATCGCCCTTATATGCTAATCCATAGTGGATAGAGAGATGGGGCGAAGTCTCCTACCAGAGAATCCATACAGCTTCAAGAAGCACATCATCTCTACCTATTAGCAGACTTCCTCATACTCTTCTGGATGATGGCTCTTGACTTTGCAGCCTCTTCCTTTAACCTCTTCTTTGTGATTTTTCTTTCTTTGGTTACTTCAAGTTCAAGCTGTTTGAGATACTCAAACTCAATGTATTCAAAGGATAAGGTAAGAAGTGCATCTGCCTGATAGAGCCCTTGCACTCAGGTAATTGATCATTTTGATCCTATTAGTTTCTTTGTCTACCTGAGGTTCTTGTGGAGCCATATCCTCATATACAAGACTTTCTTGAACAGGGGAGAGGGTAGGCACATGCTTGTATAGTCTTTTTTGCCTTCTCTCTTCTTTGATTTGAAGAAGTAATCTTGCATCCTCTGCCATCTTTCTTTCCTTTGACAATTCCATGCCAGTCAGTTCATTTAATTCATCTAAGGGAAAGGAGATGATATTATCAATATCATAGTTCCTGGTCTGCATGTAGCTTATCCTAATTGCCCTTAACTCATAACCCTAAGTGTTTGGCCTGGGAACAGTGTTGGATCAAGAAGAAGGTTGGTGCAACCAAAACCAAATCACTTAGATAATTTTGATGCTACATGCAAAGGCTTCCGAAGCTTAGCATGGAACTTCCGATGGTTGAAGATTTCTTCCGAAGACAGTGAAAGATCAACTTCCAAAGACAGAACTCTACTTCCGAAGTCAAGATCATAGTTCCGAAGATCATGTCTTAGAAAGAACAATCAGAAGACTACTTTCGAAGTATGAAGAAAAGAAGAAGTTTCCAAGCCTTAGAAGAAGCAGTCTCTTCCGAAGTATAAGTGGCCTCGGAAGTACTTGTTCTTCCGAAGCCATTTAACCTTCGGAAGACACTGCTATGAATCAGTGGACACAAGTATGGTCTCTAACACTCTGCTGCAGACCTCTGATACTGCATGGCTTCTTCCTAAAGAGCCATACAGTTGACCATACTTTATTCCATTGTTCACCTTTTATGATAGTACAAGTTACCAACTTTAGTTGGTGACAAAAGGTAAGTCAGGGACATGTCATGACTACCATATCTCAAATAAGACTTTATCTGGGATACTTTAAACTATAGTCTTGTAGTATAGGCTTTAGCTATAGGATCCCAGCTGGTATCAAAGTATATCCGACTGTAGGTAGTATTATATATAGGTTCTCATTGTAACTCATTCCATACTACTTGTAAGAGTCTTGTAATATTTGAGTTGAGATGCAATATATAAAAGTACCTTGAAAATTATTTCTTGTGTTCCTTATTACTTGCTATATTGTGATCAACTCTTATTGACTCTATCTTTATCCTAGTGTTGTTTCAAAAGAGTTTGAGAGAAAAAACAAAGTGTTAAGTGACTTTAACCGATCCTGCAATTAGTATTAGAGCTTCTTAGGCTCTTGATTGCGTGATCTAACCATCCAAATCAACCTGTTTTTCACTCCTCCCTACAACTCACTCACTCAAAATGGCCCTTAACAAATTCGAAGTAGAGATCACAACTATGACAAAGGCTCCCATCATTACTCCTGAAAATTTCAGGTCTTGGAGCAGAAGAATGGAAGGCTTCATCAGATACCAAGACAGCAAAATATGGAACTCCATTGTCAATGGCCCGTACAAGCCAAAGGTGGCATCACCTGGTGGAAACGGTGCCACGATAGAAAAAGTTGTTGAAGATTATTCTAACGAAGACCGAAAGAAGATGGACATCGACAGCAATGCTATGACCATTCTTATGACTGCAATACC
>BJCM01226346.1:0-11458 GCA_018326385.1 Flaveria bidentis | reverse complement strand
GTTGTGTTTATAATGTATAATATTTCATTAATGAGTTGTTTAACGATTATCGAATTGATTATATAGGTTTGTGGTTGATTGAACTAATATAAATAATGTAATGATAATGAATACATTCAAACTTAGTAATATGAAGTTATCATGCGAATGGCCCATGCTAATGGACCATACGCTTGAACAACATCATGCGAATGACTCAATCACACGACTGAACTAGGAGACTGGATCAGTCGTATGACTATGACATGAGATTGGCTCAGTCGCATGACTGAACACTCAGTTGTGCGAATGGATCAACCGCATGGCTCAATCGCGCTGATGGTTCAGTCGCCGAATGAGCAACCCTAACCTATAAATACCACCTAATTCGTGGAAAAACGTAAGCATTCAATCCACTTCGACTCCAGACGTACCCTAGCCGTCCAGAAGCCTCTAAGTTTGTACTCCAAGTACATAGAACGCTGTAGATCGATTCCTAATCAATTCTTGACGTTAGATTCAATATGCTATTGTTTCTACGTGCGTTCTCACTGATTGGATCGCCAATCAAATAGGATTCCGCACTATTTGGTTTGGTTTAACACGTTAATCAGTTGGTGTTTTGTTCAAATAGCAGATCCTAACATCTAGTTGACCGTGTCCGTAGAGGACCTCACACTTGTGAAAGGTGGGTTCTCCAAACCTCCTCCACCATTGGATCTACATACCACAACACATCTAAACCACATATTGGAACTACCTACGTGATGTGATAGGCAAGAAGACCTCCCCCTTGGCAGGGGCGGGTTCTAAAACCCCATTTTTCACTTTAAATTTTCACCTAACACCCCACCATTTATTTCTTTCACAACCACCTAACCATTTTTCTTCACAACCCCACCCTCATTATCCTATTTCAACTAATAAAATTTTACTATTTGTTCAAATCATACCCCAATCCAATTTCCCACTATCTTTGAACCTAATTTTTCTATAATATCATACTTTATTTCAAAAATCAAAATGAACTTGAGAATTACACTAGGTCCACTAAATAACGATTTGTTATTTTTCAATGGTCAATATAGAGCTGATTATTATTTTCAAGATCTAGAAAGCGATAAATGAATTTTATGTATTAAACAAGGTGATAAAGCTTTTTGGGATTACATTGATAAAGTGTCTATCCCTGATAATATTATGAAATATATGGTTTGCTGGTTGTTGTTATCGCAAACTTGACCATTTTCTTATCTCAGCTTTGGTGGAGAGATGGAGGCTGGAAACACACACATTTCATTTACTGGTTGGAGAAACCACAATAACACTTCAAGATGTACAAGTTTTATAGGGTTTGCCGGTTGAAGGTGATGTTGTTTCTGGCAATGACTATGCTATGAGTGCATTTGAAATTATAACGAGGTTTGAGTATTTAACCGGATGTACACTCGCTACAAGCGTTGTAAGTGGTTATAAGTTAAACCTAAGGTTTATTTTAGATTAAATAATAAAATCATTTCCTAATAATGTCACATATTTTCAGTGCATCTAACAAGCTATATTAATTATATTTTTTTATGATCATTGCCACTTAATTTCTTGATATTTCTAGCAACTGGGTGGACATAATTTATTTAAGTCATATTAAAAACTTAAATAATTGTAGTAGACTTAGTTGGGGAAGTGTAGTTTTAGCATCTTTGTATAGACAATTATGTAAGGCAACGAGTGTCACAAATGGAGAGGTTGGTGGGCCTTTATTCTTGTTGCAATTATAGGCATAAGAAAGATTACATTCTATGTGTCTCGAAATAAGCAATCTATTGATTTCAGTTTACCATATGGTCCAAGGTATGTTAAAAAAACTTATGGATTGACTAGTAATCTTATATTTTTCTAGTTAACTGAGTATATTTGAAAACAAGAATACAGATGAAATGGTGAACTTAGTTATGTAAACACCACTGCCCACTGTTTGAGCGCATATTGATATCTGTTGCATTCATTAAGCGAGGCCATAGTACTAATATTAATGTAATATTATTTTGTATATATTTACATTGTGAAAACATATTAATTCATATTTTCTATATTAGTTTAATTGCAAGCCTTATGATAATATTATCGACCTTCTACCTGATATATGCACATGTGGATATTAAAGCCAGAAAAGTGACACATACCTTATATGTTGGAAAGTTGTTGAGCCTCACATTTAAAGTAGGATTTTAAGATGGTTTGGAATATTTCAAAAAATCCCTACAAGTGTGTTACTAGCCCAGGAGCAACACATAAATCTACATTCGATTGCTCGTAAAGATGGTAGAAATAAAAACTGGATACAACATCATAATATATTTGCTCAAGCATGGGCGTCTCGGCATAATTTAATTGCTAATGAAGCATACACCGATTCACCAATTACTTCTGAAACATATATGAGGTGGTATTTAGAGCATACTGTTGTGTATACAACAAACCCGACTCATCAAGAGACGAACCCTCATGGCTTTCTTAATGATTGGCAAAGATTGAGAATGATGATATTATTATTATTATTAATTTATTTGTTATAATGATTATTTAATTATTATTATTATTATTATTATTATTATTATTATTATTATTTTAAAATTTATCTTTTATAATGTTATTTATAGAAGGATAGGATTAGTCAATTTTATCAAAGACCAGGGGATGAAACGCGAAGGAATATAACGAGCTGTTATATGGAATTTGCACATGCAAACCATATAAGTTATCTACCAACACATGTGACACCAAATGTTGATGATACTCAACTTCCTCTTGTCACAAAATGTTTACGCAAAAGAGTTAGAGGACGAGGGCAGGTTGGTCGACAAGTTGTTGATGATAATATGGAGCAACATAATATAATAGAAAAAAAGGGTTTCCACAAAACAACTGTTTGACTCCCCCATTTTAATCTAAATGGGCAACCACGATTTTTTAAGGTGGCACCTAAAGTAATCAGTTTTCACAATTTAGTCAAATGTGTACCCAGATTTTGAAGAAGGAGGCCCGTCAAATCCTTATTAAAGCCCTAATACTACTTATCAACAATCGTTTCACCCTTCTTTCCCGCTAACTTATTACCCTCGATTTCAAGAGACGGCTCAATCAGTTGACTGGTTTTTTAATGTATCTCCTTGCTCATTCGACTTAAATGATGAACCAATAACAATAATGATGACACTCGTTAGGTGTTATTTCTTTTATATTTTTAGTGATATTTTTACCTTTTTAATTATGTAATTTTTTGTACTTTTATCTATTAATTATAGAATGAATTTTTATTATAAAACACAAACATAAAATACAATATTATTAGAATACACATTCAAAAACTAACAACTAGAACAATAAAAGTAATAAGTAAATCAATAATACAACAAAGAAGGTCACTTGTGGTTGGTAAAATTATCCGATGGTCCAAATTTCACAAACTTTTCACGTCTCATCTGCATCATCGGTTTTATCTAACCTTCTATATCTTGTGATATAAAGTATTAACATCTAATAGATATTATATAAAACTAATTTATTTAACTGAAAAATATATGAGATTTTTATCGATGGACAAAGATTACCGTCACGTTCGTAGCCTAAAAAAGCACCCCAAAAATCCTTCCCAAGCCACCTACCACTAAATAGAACTGAAACACAATATGGTGCATCCCTGTTATTGTAGAAGTCAATGTCATCTTTTGAGCAGATCTTAAATTCTTTTTCATTTGCAACTGAAAATGATGTATGCACCGGGTTGTTTTCTGACGAAGATGATTCGTGTTGCTTCTTAGATCGCCTCAACCTTTGTAGAATTGAACTCTTCGATCAGAGTTCAAAAATAGGTTCTTTACCAGGTCAATATGCCATTTTTATGGATTATGTGGTGTTTTTTTTGGAAGGAAAGTTATGAAATGTGATGTGCTATTATAAGAATGGTGGTGGTATTTATAGGAGTTATTTTTAGAATAAAATAATTAATATTTATATTTTATAATATAAAACTAGCATAATAATATTTATATTTTTATAATATGAAGATAACATTATAATATTAAACAATAATAACAAGTAAACATCAAATAAAATTAATATACATCAATCTCCTCCTTAATGTGAGTTAAGACAAGTGTTCATGTTATGACCTGTTTGTTTACATATTAAACATCTACGTATGACAAGTGCATCTAGATAATAAATATCCATCTCATTCTATATCCTTCTTGTGCATCTCCTATCTCGTGACATGGTGATTTTTAATGAATCGCCTCTTATCCTCAAACACGGGTTCGTCCAATAATCAAGGTGATGAAGTTAGTAAAAATGACCGTTATATTGTTCTATAAATGACAATACTATAGACCTGATGAACAATGTTATGAGGTGATTCACCTCTATGGTGGCAAGGTTCAACTGCATGTGAGCACGTGAATCTTTTAATATGCAATTTACCATACCTGCAAGTTTTGTTGTTGGTATACCATGCTATAATCATTTTCATCAGTTTCATTTGTTTGGATATTTCACAGAACTCTATACCTCGTCTCTTTATAATCAAACTTTATTATGATATGCTCTTGCGAGTTAATATCACGTGTATCAAACATACGTCATATGCGAGGGGGTAACATCGTGTTGCAGTTGGCTGTAATGTAGGTATGCTTTCGGAATTGTTTGACTATTTTCTCTAATGTACAATTAATAATAGCTTATATTGGCATAATCTTGACACCTAGCAATATATTGTTGATGCTTTCTAAAATGTTCGTCATCAGGTTACCCCACCGAAGATGATTTTTATCATGTAGAAGCCTTCATTTACTCTCTTTAACAGCTTTTAAATATTCCCACGCTTTTGGATTGACACTTGTCACTTGGCTTACAAAACATTTATACTTTCTTTGTTGGGTGGTGCTTTTGATAGACCAACATAGCCTTTTTAAGCTAGAAACCTTGAACTTTTGCATGAGGTTACTTCAAACATGTTGGAGACAAAATCGATACATAACATTATTTTTCCACTCTTCAAGAGTATTCACTGCACGAATAATTCATTTGTTTCTATAAAAATAACACACATTTTTTCTTGAACCAATAAAATTGTGGTGAACTACAATGTGTGACCAAAATTGTTGGAAACAAAAACTCCAACTTTCTACCAACTCTTCATCTATAATTGCATAAGCTACCGCCAATATGTAGTTGTTTGCATTTTTTGCAACTACAATTAACATTTTACAATAGTAGGATTAACATTTTACCACAGTAGGAAACTTTCAAGAAAGTACCTTCAATAGATATCACCGGTTGACAATAGCTGAATGCTTTAATTATTGGAGCGAATGCCCAAAACACATATTTAAATGTGTAATAAGTAGATGTACCGGTCGGATGATGTAAGCATTCCATGATAACATGGTTCTTATCTTGTAATGAGTTGATGTACATAGGTAATTGCTCAAAGTTACTATCCCAACTACCATAAATATTCTCAATAGCAACTTTTCTAGCTGGCCAGGTTTTATTATTTGAAACATCAACATTCAACGTGTCTTTTAAATGTGCTTGAATTTGATTGAAAGGAAAAGCAATATCTTGACGAATAAGCTAGATTATACGGGTAACAATATCTCTGCATTTCAAACTTCTATTGTTGTTACCAACAACAATACCAAAGGAGTTGTGTGCATTCACCCACCTTGAAATTCTCCACATATGATGATCATGATTCTTGGAAGAATAAACATACCATGTGCATGGAGGACTATTATGAAGATTATTGTTGTAATTAGGGCTAGTGCTGTAGTACTTTTCTCTCCATCTTGTATGTTTACTTTCAACTACTATAGCCTTTTTGTTACGTGTAAGATTCTATAACCGCACTACATGCATCACTTCATCTTTTGATTTAAAGTACATGCCAACACAGAATTATATTCACTTTTCATTCCATATATCCACATGGTCTTCATCATCAAAATCAACATCTTCATAATCTCTTAACTCTTGAGGATATGCAGAATAGTTCACCTCCCCGTAAGATCCTGGATTAATATTAGAACTATAATTATTTGAAACTTCATAGCTATTGTTCTTATCATGTTTAGTATCTTCACTACTGTCTGAAGTACCATCATCTAACTTATCAAAACCTTTGTTATCATCATCGACTTGATGATAAGAATTGGTTGACAGATGGGTGCTTCTGATATAGAGAAGCCATGTGTAACGCCCCAAAATGTCAAAACGAGACATAAATAATAATGGGCTTAATTAATGGGTATTTAATAAAGGAAAGAAATGGGTCATGGGCTAAATTGGCCTTAATGGGTAATAGCCTAGGGGATTAAAGACCCATAATAAGCCATTAAGTCACCTAACTAGCCATCATCTTCTTCATTTTTCAACCCTAGCCACCAAATTTTAGAGAGAGAAAGTAGAGAGAGAAATTAGAGAGAGAAAGTAGAGAGAGAAAGTAAAGAAAACTCTAGATTTAGAGCTTATTTGGTAAAGGGATTGAAGATCTGAGTGCTAGAGTAGCAACCCATAAGAAAGGAGAAAGGAATACAGGTAAGAATCAACCTCTAAACCCTTTTGTAGATCAAACCCAAATTCTAGGGTTTTGTGTTTTGAAAAGTTGTAAAGAATCGCATAAATGTCACATATTTAATTATAAACTCATGTAAAAAGCTTAGATATAGATTCAAGAATGATAAACCAAGGATTTGGACGTAAAAAGTTATGATTTTGGGTTAAAAACAAGCTGGTTCGTCATTTTAGCTTGATCTGCGAAACTGTTTGCTCATCTAGCAAAATTTCTTATTCAAGTTGCGAAACTATGAGTTTTCCGCGAAACTATAGTTTCGCAAGTAATTTCGCACCCATGAAATTCCAATGAAAGTTGGGCAAAACTACAATGCGAATCTAGTAGCGAAAGTGGCAGCGAATCTACTTATTTGGCAGCGAAATTTGCAGCAAATTTAGGCAAAAATTAACCTCTTTAAGTGTTAACTTATCTACAAGTAGTGTATTGTGACCTATCTTAGAAAGCTTAGATTAGAAGCTACTCACAACATTCAGGTGAGTTCTAGATCCCTCATTTATAAGTTTTTCTATGTTTTTGGGCTATTATGCATCCTAAATATACGTTTTAAATGACAAAATATACTATATAAATGTTTAAAAATAAAATTTATTCATGTTGACCTAGCAGCCTGGCCCCAGCCAGGGGCGTTGCCCCTTAGACCCCATTAGGGGCTGCTGCCCCTAGGACCTCGCTGTTAGGGGCTGCCGCCCCTGAAATCTCGTTGTCAAGCAGAGGGTCTGTTATGTTTTTATGATGAAGATTACTTGGTATGTTGTGCATTTAATAAGTTAAGTATTATATATTAAAGTGGAAGGTAAATATTAATGAGAAGTGGAACTTAATGAATGTTACCCAGGCTCGTTTGATGATAAAAAGTCTTGCAAGCACTATGATAGACTTCACTTATGTGAGTCTGACGTATGATGATGGATCCGTATTCATGAGCGGGCTATGTGCTTTGTAGTGCGGATAAACTATTGAAGGTTAGCTACCATGATGATGTGTACCGATAGGAATTGACATTCGTTGTCGATCAACAGGGAGCTCTTGCTTTATGCAATCTTGTTTATGATGAAGTGAAAGATAAAGAAAGAATAAAAGATAATAAACATGATTATTATGATGCAATAGATGTTATGTATTATGATGTATGCATGGTTATTATATGAAGGATAAAGTTTATATTTTCTTATATTAACTAAACCTAGGACTCACTCAACAAAGCTGATTTTTATGTATAATAGTTGGCAGGTAGATGATGTTGCTAAGGATGGCACAAGGTAGGAAGCTACTTGGATGGCATTGGATGACAATGGATGACAATCTTGTTTATGAAATTGTTTATTTTAATTTAAATCAAAGTACAATGTTCTAATTCAATTTGAGAGACAAATGTACGAGTACAATATGATTTACAAGTTTCAAATGAATGTTTATTTAATTCTGCTGTAATGTTTTGGTTAACTAAATGATTTTATGCTATGATTAACCAACTGTGAGGCTTGCCGAGAACGGGGCCTTACACGATATAGAAGATCCATATAATTGGATTGTTGTACTGACATTTTTGGCTCAATGATAATATAAACATTTCCTCAGAATTTTTCAACATTTTCTCCCAAAAATGCAAGACTTCTAGACTTGAGTCACTAAAAATTTCAAATCTTTAAGAGAAACCACCAAATGAGTAATATAATTTTAATTTTTAATTATAATACTCTGTTTCAACCTAAAGATGAATATAAATTAAATCAAACAAATTCTTCATGACACTATACTAGGAAGAATAATGGTTGAACGTCTAGTAGAAACATCACATATGATATTTTCATTTTTGAATGAAATATCATCATCCCAATATATTTGTAGAAAATAAGGCTGAGACATGATAATGACTAAGTTTTCTTAAATGTGGGGATTTAATATGAAAATATGAACATCAAAACTAAGCCGGGTGAAGTATACGAAGGATATTTGTGTGGTTAAACGTGTTGTTGGGGTTTTTGTTAGAACCCACCCTTGACAAGGGCGAGTTCTGACAAGATTTTTCACACACTCACATGCACATCACACACACATTGATATTGCACACAGATCATATCGTTTGAAGAACCCATCCCTACCAGGGGCGGGTACCTCTAAACTCACATCCCGACAAGATTTTCCCCTCTTGTCAACCCCTCTCTCTAAAAACCCTATTTAAAAAACTCATCACAACTCTATGCTCTCTCACTCTAAAAGCACTTTTACAAATGTGTGATAACCGTAAAAATTAAGGTTAGACAAGTTAATATATAAATAAGATTCTCATACATATTACCCATTATTTGACTAACCCTTTATGAATTATATATGTTTTAGTGTATATATATGTATGTGGTACGTATGCATGCTTGCATGCATGCATGATACTTACGTGTGCATGGATTCATATGCATAAACTTTTGATACCCAATATTATTTGATTAGCTATTTCAACATTATAGCACCAAACATAAAAAAAATGAATCATAATACAACCCAACTAAACACCACAATACAATGAAACATCAAAGAAAACTTAGCATCAAAATAAAACTAAGTAAACCATAAACACTTAAACATTAACTCAAGTTTCAACCTTGGACCATTAAAGGATTAAAACACCCGAATTAAACCTTAAGCTTGGTGATTAACACCTTAATCGGCCAAGACACCTCACCACCTTTATTAAGCCGCTACCTTGCATCCAATGTTCCAAGAGTTTGACACCTAAAGACCTACACCTAGATTACTCACTAAAGCTAAGAGTAAATGTCATGATTAGTGCCATT
Source organism: Flaveria bidentis (assembly GCA_018326385.1). NCBI lineage: Eukaryota > Viridiplantae > Streptophyta > Magnoliopsida > Asterales > Asteraceae > Flaveria > Flaveria bidentis. The sequence goes on along the minus strand of BJCM01226346.1, from coordinate 2,053 downwards.
TAAGGCCTTCGGCGGAGACCCCATAAAACCACAACCTTCAGTCACTTCACAACCATAACCGCATACCATCACCACTCCCGCACCTCTCAGCCCACAAACCACAACCATCATCTGATACCCTCTGCCCTCTGTTGGTCTCCATATCAATCACACACTCTCATCCAAGGTTGTGTGTGATCATCATTCTACAAACCGAATTGCAAGGAAATCGAGACCTTGGAGCTCAAGACAACCATCCAAGTCGATTCATCAAGAAAGAAGCTGGCATCAACTACCTTTCACCCTCTCCTTCTATCAAAATCAAGGTTCTAACTCCTAGTCACTAATTAACTAAGTTTACAAGATATATATGTGTTTAAACAACACATATAACCAACCCTTTTGATTAGAACATGAAGATTCTTCACTAAACATTACAAAACACTTCATCTTTATCCGAAAATTAGTAAAAAAGTTTTAAAAATCTGAAAATTATTGTTAACCAAGGAATTAAACAAAAAGATTACAAATAAAGGGTTGAAATTATGTGTAATCTTGATAAATTTGGTTTATTACTTAAATGACTGTGATTATGGGAATAAAAACCGTGAATATATTCGAAATATTAAAAAATAACATTCTGGAAATTTTGGTGCAATTATAATATGTAAAATAATTTATATAATTTATTTAAGTTATTAAAGAAAATTATCAACTAGAAGAACCAAACCTGGTAAAAAGCTAGAAACATTATATGACAATTCTTATGTTTTACGGGACCTATAAAACAAATTGCATGATCTAATTCGTAGTTATGCTTAAGTTAGAAATTTTAGAAGAATCTATAATTTAAAAATTAGGAAAAATAGTTAAACTATAAGACAAATCATTAAAATTTATACAAAGTATACTAATTAGATTAGAACAACTTGTATGAAGTTTAGAATTTTTTTGATATATTCAGTTATTTTAACAAATATTGTCAGAATAATAAAAATCATTAAAAAGAGTTCTATTATGATTTAGCACTTCAGGAAATTATGAAGTAGTATAGATTTTGTACGTGAATTTTGATATATTTTGGTAAATTTTAGAGATCCGTAAGTATTTTTGATAGTTTATACAAATACTGTAAAAATTTCAGAAAATAAACTATAAATAGTTAATATATGAAACTATGGCATGATTTAATAGATTTTTGTATGCATTTGCTGTAAAAAATTTGTGACATATAAATGATTATAGCTTCTGTGTTTATTTTTAATCTGAGATGCTGAAAATTTTAAAGAAATATTAATTGTTTATAAATATTTTTATAGGGAATCTACCGGAGTAAAATGTGAGACTTATGGCCCTATTTTTGTATTTATAAGTTTTTGAGGGAAAAAATATACTATTTTGAGATTGATATATATATATATATATATATATATATATATATATATATATATATATATTGTGAGGACCGTGTACGTACGGAATACTAACTGATTATGCGTGAAACTTGATCAAATAGTGTGGAATTTTATTTGATTGGTGATCCAATCAGTGAGAACGTTAACTCGATCGATATAAGAGTGAACTAAACGTTAAGAACGAGTAGGAATCGATCAAGAACGGACTTTGAAGTTGGATTGACTTTCTTGGACGTTTTGGATGGCTAGGGTTCGTAAATTATGAAGTTTTTCGAAGTGTTTTTTTACAAATTAAGTGGTATTTATAGGTTTGTAGTTTCCATTCGTATAACTGAACCATTAGCATGGTTCAGTCATGTGACTGAATCATGCGACTGAGTCATACGCACGACTAAAGCTTCAGTCGTGCGACTGAGTCAATCTTATGTCTCAATCATACGACTGATCTAGTCTCCTGGTTCAGTCGTGCGACTGGTCCATAAGCATGATGTATTCATGCGTATGGTCCATAAGTATGGTCCATTAGCATGAATACTCATTCGACTAGGTTGAACATATTTTTTAATCATTATTGACTAAGAACTATGTACAATAACTTCAAACCTATATAATAAGTTCATACATATGAATTATACTCAACACAATAACAATATGAAATA
>BJCM01226324.1:0-10674 GCA_018326385.1 Flaveria bidentis | reverse complement strand
AAGAACAAGGAGACAGACAAATATTTACTCTCCTTGGTGCTGAAAGTTTTGAGAAGTTGAGACAAGTGAAGTTTTGGTAGCATCAGCCTAGGGGGAGTTTGTTGGATCAAGAAGAAGGCTAATGCAACCAAAACTATATCACTTAAGTTATTTTGGTGCTGCATGCAAAGACTTCCAAAGCTTAACAAGGAACTTCCGAAGGTTGTAGAGTTTTCCCGAAGACAAAGACAAAGATCAACTTCCGAAGACAGAACTCTACTTCCGAAGACAAGTGCATACTTCCGAAGACAAGTGCATACTTCCGAAGTTCATGACTTTGAAGAATAAGCTGAAGACCACTTCCGAAGTATGATGAAAAGAAGAAGTCTCCAAGCCTTGGAAGAAGTAGCCTCTTCCGAAGTATAAGTGGCTTCAGAAGTACTTACTCTTCCGAAGCCATTTAACCTTCGGAAGACACTGCTATGAACCAGTAGACAAAAGTATGGTCTCTGACACTCCGCTGTAGACTTCTGATACAACATGGCCTCTTCCTAAAGAGCCATGTAGTTGACCAAACTTTATTCCACTGTTTACCTTTTCATGATAGTACATGTTGCCAACTTTAGTTGGTGACAAAAGGTAAGTCAGGGACATGTCCTGACTACCATATCTCAAATAATACATTATCTGAGATACCTTAAACTATAGTCTTGTAGTATAGGCTTTAGCTAAGTGATCCCAGCTAGTATCAAAGTATATCCGGTTGTAGGTAGTATTATATATAGATTCTCTTTGTAACTCATTGAAACAAGGATAACAACTGCTTGTAAGGGTCTTGTATTATAGAGTTGAGAAGCAATATATAAAACTACCTTGAAAATTACCTTCTATGTTCTTCATTACTCATTATATTGTGATCAATTCTTACGGATTCTTTCTATAACCAAGTGTTGTTCTAGGTGAGTTTGAAAGAAAACATTGTGTTTAGTGACAAACATCGATCCTGCAATACACGAACCTAACAGAAGTGGTATGATACTCTATCTCAGTATCTCTGCAAGCATGGATATAGAAAAGGTACTATAGATGGAACTCTCTTCATCAAAGGAACAGGAAATGACTTGATGCTAGTTAAAGTGTATGCAGATGACATCATATTTTGTTAGACTAATCCAAAGCTCTGCAATGACTTTGAGAAGCTGATTAAGGATAGATTTGAAATGAGTGTCATGGGGGAACTCAGTTACATTCTAGGAATTCAAGTAAAGCAAGTTGAAGATGACATTTTCATAAGTCAGTCAAAGTATGTTCAAGACATCATAAGAGGTTCAACATGACTGATTGCAAGGTTTGTAAGTCACCCATAGCAAGAAATCACTCCCTTGGGCCTTAACTTGAGGGGGAGTGTGTGGATGAACCCCTCTAAAGGGCTATGATTGGGTCTCTTACTTACCTTATAGCTAGTAGGCCTGATATCATGTTTGCCATATTTCAAAGGTGCCTCAACACTTGGCCTTTGGTATCCATAGAATTTTGAACTCAATTTGTATGTCTATGCAGATAGTGATTATGGTGGATGCAATATGACTGCAATGTCTACATTAGAGGGATGTTAGTTTATTGATGGAAGGGTTGTCTCATGGCAATGCAAGAAGCAATCTTGTGTCTTTGCATCAACTGTTAAAGCTGAATTCATTGCTTCTGCAAGCTGTTGTGCCCAAGTGCTTTGGATTTAGAATCAGATGCTAGACAACGGGTTCAACTTTAAGGAGACTCCTATTCATATAGATAACAATAGTGCCTGGGAGTCATTACAATCACAGAACCTAGAAGTTCCATACATAGTTTGGACTTTAAGGACTCACCATCCTCACTTGCAACTGTTCAATCTCCGCATCTTCCTCAAGTTCACATTGATGTTGACTCTATAGACTCCTTCATTCAGATTCTTTTTGAGGAAGGCATACCAAGGGCTATTTCATCTCCACCTCAAGGAACATCTAACTACATCATAGGGTGGATGTATGATGCTAACAAAAGGGCCTTTATTCTTCAAGAGTTGAAGGGCAACAAGAAGTCTTCAATTTTTAGACCTTGAACTAGTATGAAGTTCATGACCTTATCAACATGCCACTTGTCAAACCAAGCCAATTTAGACTGGCTGATAAGTTGGCTCCAAGGATTCAAGACAATATTACTTTCTCAAGTTGGTGAAAGGTTCATGCTTTTGGTAAATTGTACATTAAGGTCTTGAGTATGTCACTTTCTACTTTATGTACTTTTATCCTTTTTGTAATATATTAGGATGTGAGCTATGGCATATCATAGTCACTAGTCAAAAGGCAATTTGCCGTTTCACTCTACATTGATTTTGTTGTTGTCTAGATCACGTATTCAGTTGGCATTCAAAGTATGGCTGGCTGTAGCATGTAGTATAAACTATCTCAAGTCACTTTGTAATATTTAATGCTTTAAGCTTTCTAAACACTTGAAAGGAACTTGAGACAAATATACAACATTCTTGAAAACCAAACACTTGTGTTATTTTTATTGTCCTTGTTCTGTCTCTTTATTACTTGTGTTACTTAGTATCAAGGTGTCACTAGTTGCTAGTTCCCCATTTGATATTTTAAGTGTTCTAACTCAACTCTTATCATTATGTGTTGTGTTGTATGTGACTAACCCTTAATTGGTCCTGCAATTGGTATCAGAGCATTCTAGGCTCTTAATGGTATGATCTCACCATCTTAAGATCCCTCACACACACATAATACTTAACATTATAAATGGTAGCTCTTAGTAAAGTTGATATGGAAACTCAAACCATGACAAAGTCCCCACTAATCACTCCTGAATACTTGAACACTTGGTGCCAAGAATGGAAGGTTTTATCAAGTCACAAGACTCTAGGATGTGGGAATATGTTATCTCATGTTCTTACATACCAAGCACCTCATTAGCTGTTGGAGGTGGTATGATTCTAAAGGCTGTGGTTGATTACTCTGGTCAAGACAGAAATAGAGTATAGATTGGTCAGAATACCATGGCAACCCTTCAAACTGCTCTTCCAAACTCTGTATACAAAGGTTCCAAGAAATGTAAAACAGCTAATGGGATGCATTGATACTAATGTATATGGGTTCTACTGAAGCAAAGGAGAACAAAAAGGATATCTAGAAGCAGTAGTTTGAAAACTTCACCTTTAAAATAGGTGAAACCATGACTCAACAATACTTCAAGTATGTTGAGATTATGGACACTCAAATTAATGTTGGAGTGACTCTAGAAAACATAGACATTTTAAGGAAGTTTATATCCTCTCTTCCTAGGAAATGGACACATTACTATATTGTTATCAAGAGGACTGAAAACCTTTAGACCCTCACTTTGAATGAGTTGTATGGTATTCTCTGTGGATACCAGATGGAGATGAACATGCAAGGTTCATGTGGTAACTTTTGCAATCAAATGAGTTCATCCTTGGTTGTGACTGAAAGGAATGGCATAGAATCTCAACATCATATTATATAGTACTCTTACAACTAACAAAAGAGTCCTTTCATCACCTTCCTAGAGACACCAAGAGAAAGCTACATCAAGGAAGCCCATTCCAAGAAGCAAGTTCTTCACATGCCTCTATGTCTTCTAATGAAAGCTCAGGAAACTTTCTATTCACCCTTGAAGATTTGGACTTTATCCTTCCAGATGATCTAGAGTACATGGAAATAGTCCAGCAGATGGCTCTTCTCACTTACAGAGCCAAGAAGTTCTACAAGAGGACATGAAGGAGGTTTCCAAGCAATACAACTAGTTCAAAGTTTTAGCTGGATAAAACCAAATTCAAGTGTTACAACTATAACCAAATGTGCCACTTTGCTAGGGAGTGCAAGCCACCAAGAACAAATAGTGGCAAGCACAAACTAGACCAAAGTACATGGAGAAGCCACCCATAGTAAGAAGCCAAAGCAGCAAGTTGCAATTGTTGTTGATGAAGGAGGCTTTGACTGGGAAGATGCATCTCCAAACCAAGCACTAATGGCAGACCATGATGAAACAAAGGTATTGGAACATTTCTGTACACCTAAATGTATCGCTAAAGTAAATAAATACAGGTCCTATAACTTATAGAAGAGATCTGATCTTGAGTCCTACAATATCTTAAAATCTGTTTTTAAAACATCTGAAAATGATGATAAACTGAAAATAAAGGACTTAGAGAAAACCATTTCAGTTCTTAAACATAAATACACCAACTACATGACTCATATCAAAGATCTCATACCCAAGTTGATTGAATGCCAGGTTGAGCTTGTGATCAGCAAATCCATGGTAGAAAAATGTGTTCTTGAAGAAGAAACCTTCAAGAAAATCCTATCCTCATCCTTGCATGCAAAAGTTTCTTATGAGAATAAGCAGGGACACGGATCTTGTGAGATAGCTCCTCCACACACCATCTTGTCTGTATGATGACCTAGGTATGAAACTTGTGAAGATGAGTTCCTCTCATAGACCCCTTGACTGATGAGGATGAAAAAGTGATAGTGGATAATTCCTCTCAGAATAGTGGAGAAGAGGACTCTAAGAAGGGTCACTATCCTTCTGAGGAGACTAAGAAGACTGTGATGACCAAGTCTATGAGAATGAACTTGACCAGGAAGACTAAAAGAAACATAAAGAAAGCTCATGAGATCAAGACCATCTTCAACTTTAAGTAGAAACAAGTTTTCATCTTTGCAGGATTTTGAAGTGGTAAATACTGAAGACACTAATTTGAACTCTAGTACCAAGAGTTCAAGTTCAGTGTCAACTCATGTTAGTTTCAAGAAGAAGGATGATCAGTTGTGTACCACTGCTACATAGCCTGAACCATCCTACTCCAAAGGAAGTTCTCACCCTAATGGACTTCCAATGCATCCGCAAAGATAAAGATGGAAAAGGAAAATGATCAAGTTCAACTTTGTTCACAAAAGAACTCTCTTAGGAAGAAGAAGTTAGAATGTGTTATGTGTGAGAGTTCCTCTCATCTGGCTAAGAATTTTCCTTACAATCAAAAAGGCACTCTCCACATGATCAAGAAAGAGACTTCTAAGAGTTTCTAGAAGAAGCAAACTTTAGAAGAAAAGACTTTTCTTTTCGGAAGCTCCAAAATGAAGATGAAGGCAAGTGGAAAAGTACTGAAGATTGCTGTAGTGTTAGCAAGATCTTTTGAAAGTCCAGTCATCAAAACTTTTGAAGTCAGTAAAATTCCAGAAGTATTAAAGGTCAAGTCTAGGCATCCAAAGTAGGTGTGGAAGTCCAAGAAAGACCATGTAACTGAAAGTTCTCCATCCACAATAATAAAAGACCCTCAAAACATTACTATAGGATCTATCACTGTTGTATTACCTTCAACTTTTTTAATGATCCCAAGACAAGCAAAGCTTGGGTTTCCAAATGTAACTAATTATCTAATTTGTGTAGGAACAACTAAAGACAAACAAGATTGTATGGATCATTGATAGTGGTTGTTCCAGGCACATGACAGTCAATAGGTCACACTCCAAAGATTTGAAAAGATTGATGTAAGACCAGTTACTTTTGGAGGAGATGCTACTGGTTATATTACTGGAAGGGGCAAGGTCACAAATGGTAAGCTTAACATTGAGAAGGTAAATTTTGTCAAGGACATTGGATACAATTTTTTGAGTGTATCACAATTATGTGATCAGAGTCATAACATGTTGTTTACAAAGCATGAGTGCATTATTCTGAAACCCGGGGTGGTCATTCCTCATAAGCACATACTACTTAGAGCCCCCAGGAAAGGGAACATGCACAAGATGAACGTGCAAGAAACATTTCATTCTGGATAAGTTTCATGCTTTCTGTCTAAAAGAAATAGCGATGAGTTATTCCTCTAGCATAAACGAATGTTCCATGTGAACTTTATAAACATGAATAAACTATTTAAGATTGATTTGGAACTGGAATGTCAAAGAAATAGTTTACAAGTGATGACCATTGTGTTGCATGCCAGAAAGGGAAGCAACATAAGGTATCTAACAAGCCAAAGGAAAGAAACTCCATCACTACTCCCCTACACTTGTTATATAAGGATCATTATTGCCCACCAATGTAATGAGTCTAGGAAGGACATCTTATTGTTTGGTGATTACAGATGATTTTACAAGATTCACTTGGGTCTTCTTTCTTAGAACTACGGATGAGACCCTTGAGATTCTGAAGAAGTTTATCCTAAAGAATAAGAATTAATCTGATCACAAGGTCCAAACCATAAGCATGATCAAGGAACTGAATTCAAGAACCCAATCCTTCATACATTTTGTGATTAAAAGGGTATTTCAAGAAAATACAGTGCTTTATAGTCTCTTTAGCAAAATGGTGTTGTGGAGAGGAGAAACAAGACATTGATTGAAGCTGCAAGAACTGTGTTGTCTTAATCTAAGTTGCCCATAACCTTCTAGGCAGAGGTAGTCAACATTTCCTTCTATGTGTAGATCAAAGTTTTAGTGGTTAAGACACATGGTAAGACTCCTTATGAATTTTGGCACAAGAGGAAACCTTTCATTGGTTTTCTCAGGTCATTTGGATTTCCTTACACCATCTTAAATACCAAAGATCAAATTTCCAAGTTTGCTGAGAAAGTAGATGATGGACACTTCATTGGATACTCTTCCCAAGCTAAGGATTATAGAGTATACAATCTTAGAATCAGGATAGTTGAGGAGTCAGCCAATGTGACCTTCAATGAACAAACACCCAGTGTGTAAATGGTTCTGGTCCTGATTGGCTATTTCATCTTGATCTAGTTACTAACTGTTTTAACAAATCTGGTGAGTATGTTTTAGGCTTTATGGATATTTTACCCACAGGTGATCCTGATCCAAGATTTGAGCTGAGAAGACCCTCAACTAACACTACTTCAGCTCTAGTTGTAACTAGCTCTATGAATGAAGTTTTTATCAGCACAATAATGACAAATTCAGCTACTATATCTGAGATGCCTTCAAATTCCAGCTCAGAGGCTCAACAACCAGATAAAGAAACTTCAAATGTAGAAGATCATGGTGGTGGTGAAAGTGTAACAATTTCTTAATGCTGATAACCACTCATTTGAAGACAACATCAATGATGTCACACACTCATTGGATCAAGTTTCAATTGATAAGTGTGCTGATGTGGTGGGAGATACCTCAATGACAGTTCTAAACTTCTGTAATTTAGATCTCTCTTAACCTGCTGTGATTCCATAACTAAGGATCCATAAGTCTTATCCTACCTCAAACATCAATGGAGATGTTGATTCTAGAGTAAGAGCAAGAGGACAAACCCATGATGCAAATATTTGTCTTCACCATGGTTTCTTATTTCAGATAGAGACTAAGAATATTGATGAGGCTCTAAAGGATGGAAGTTGGGTTGAACCTATGCAAGAGGAGCTGCTTCAATTAAAAGACAAATGCCTTGGAACCTGTGTCCTCTTCCTTATGGGAAGACCACTATAGGAATCAAATAGGTTTTTAGGAATAAGAAGGATGATAGAGGACTTGTCATATAAATCAAGGCATGACTAGTTGTTCAAGAGTACACACAAGAATAAGGAATTTATTACACAAACGTTTTTGCTTTTATGGCAAGACTAGAAGCGGTTAGGATATTCTTAGCTTTTGCTGCATCCAAGAATTTCAAGGTCCACCAACTTGATGTCAAGTGTGCTTTTCTCTATGGGGTGATTGATGAAGAGGTGTTTGTCAAACAACCACCTGGTTTTGTAGATCCTGATCATTCTAATTATGTCTGCATGCTTGTTAAGGCTCTATATGGGTTGCATCAAGCACCAAGGAAGTGGTATGAGACTCTATCTCAGTATCTCTGCAAGCAATGATACAAAAGATGTACTATAGATGGAACTCTCTTCATCAAAGGAATAGGAAATGACTTGATACTAGTTCAAGTGTATGTAGATGACATCATCTTTGGTTCAACTAATTCAAAGCTCTGCAATGACTTTGAAAAGCTGATGAAGTATAGATTTGAAATGAGTGCCATAGGGGAACTCAATTTCTTTATAGGAATTCAAGTGAAGCCAATTGCAGATGGCATTTTCATAAGTCAGTCAAAGTATGTTCAAGACATACTTAAGAGGTTCAACATGAGTGACTACAAGGTTGCTAAGACACCTATAGCAAGAAGTGACTGCAAGGTTGCTAAGACACCCATGGCATTTTCATTAGTCAGTCAATGTACGATGCTAACAAAAGAGCCCTTATTCTTCAAAGAGTTCAAGGGCAACAAGAAGTATTCAATTTTTAGACCTTGAACTACTATGAAGGTCTTGACCTTATCAACATGCCACTTGTCAACCCAAGCCAATCTAGAAAAGTTGACATGTTGGCTCAAAGGATTCAAGACATGATTACTAAAGAGTTCAGCCTCAAAGGGAGACAAAGGCAATCAGACAATGTCATTGGTCAACTGGATGTTGAGGCTGACCCTGAGATTAGCTTCAAATGGAAAACCTCGACTGAAGGCCCAGTGATAGAACCTGAGAGCCCAATCTCACCTACAACAGCTTTAGAAGTCCATTCACTTGATGAGAAACCTACCGGTGAAGGTGTATCTCAACCTCTCTCTTACCTGAGCATGGATGCTACTCCAAGCAATGAAGGCCAAAGCTCTCTCGACCCCGAGTCACAAAGGTCTGTGAGTGACAAAAAAAGGGAAATGACCCCTACGAAGATTGTGGAGGAGGTGAGAGAGAGGAAAGGGATGCTAAGGGGAGAGATTTAATCTGCTATGTCTGTTGGGTTCATGGAAGCTGCAATCAGGGCTGCTCCAAGACCAAACACTCAAAATGATGAGTTGAGGGCAGTCATGATTGCTTTCTTACACACCAGGAATATGACATTGATAATATCATCTCTCTCCCCTTAGAGCAATTGAATGAGCTGGCTGACATGGAATTGTCAAGAGAGAAAAAGGAAGTAAAGAATACAAGATTACTACTTCAAATCAAAAAGGAAAGGAGACTGAAAAGGCTCTACAAACATGTTCTTACTTTCTCACCAGTTCACGAATGTCTTGTGTGGTAGACTGAGGCTCTACAAGAACAACATGTAGACAAAGAAACTGCAAGACCGTTGAAGGGTATGCAAATACAACACAACAACACCAAGAGGAAAATTGGTTAAGAACACTCAACTTAATCAGACAGTGAAACTGGTTAACCTCAAAAAATAACAATAAGAACACAAGTAAGTATGAGATAGAACAAGATAACAAGATACACAAGGAGATGGTTTTTCAAGATTGCAGTATATTGCCTTCTCAAGTTCTATTACAAGTGTTACAAAGCATAAAAGAAAATTACAAGTACTTGAGATACATATACTACATCCTACAGTCGGGCATACTTTGAAGGCTAGCTGGATACAATTGACTAGACACAAAACAAAATCAATTGTAGAGTCAAAAGGCAGATTGTCTTTTGACTAGTGACTATGACATGCCATAGCTCACATCCGAATCTATTACAAAAAGGATAAAGTACATGAAGTAGAATGTTTACAAACACAAGACTTCAATGTACAATTACTAAAAGTATGGACCTTTTCACCAACTTGTGAAAGTTGGTGACTTTACAGAGTTGCAACGGAAAGGTATCCAACTTTATGTAAAGTACATCAGATAAAGCATGTATGCTAAAAGTCTTCGCAAGATATCTGTTTTCAAGTGTTGGCTTCAGAAGACTTTTTCTCTGAAGCTTTAGAACACTTCATATTTGGCTTCGGAAGATATTGGTCTTCGGTTCGGAAGATTTCACACTCAGAATATTTCTGTTGCTTGTGTGAAACTTCCGAAGCATTTTCTTCAGTACCCATGTGCATGCATGCACGAGATTCCTCATCATATAATCTCTACAAACTCCCTCTAGGCTGATGCTACCAAAACACTTGAAGACTTTAGATATTGACAGTGCTCATCAGAATAATGAACATCCCTTTCTTCATGAGAGGATCAGGATCCCTCAGACTGTCAAAGTGTCTTCTCATGTCAAAGAGATCATCTAGAGGAAGATTGAAGATGTATTTCCATGTGTAGACATCCTCAATTCTATGATCTCTAATAACATGTCACCTTTCTAGATTTGTGGTGTATGTGCAGGACAAGATGGGTCTTCCTGATGCTAGAGGAGCTGCTTGATTTGGAGATGACGGAGCATCCTCTCGGTGCACATCCTCCGGATGTTCTGACTCATCCTGAGGTTCAGAAAAGGATGTTTCTTTCTTCTTTTTCTTTGGCTTTGAAGCCATCCTTTTCTTTCTCTTTGTTCCTTTTAACTGAGAAGAGTAGCCTGCAACACCTGATTGATCTTCTTTGTCTTTCTCAGTTGGGTCTTCCTCTCTCACAGGTTCAGAAGGACAGGAAGGCTTACCCTGTTGTGGATCAGAAGATGAAGCTTGCTGAGATTCAGCCGGAGGTTCAGGTTGTGTTGTCTCAGGTTGTTCAACTTTAGGTGGAGCTTGACTTGGAGGGTAATGTAAATAAATCAGCTTTCCACTCTTGATCTTCTGCTTGATTACCTTGATATGCTCATCCATAGTGGATAGAGACATAGGGCCAAGTCTCCTTCTGGAGAATCCATACAGCTTCAAGAAGCTCATCATCCTCTGCATGTCTGCAGACTTCTTCATG
>BJCM01226322.1:0-27146 GCA_018326385.1 Flaveria bidentis | reverse complement strand
CATAAGGCTCAGTTTCAAGACATTATATATGTTTTCAATCTTTTGTATTGTTCATTGGGTTGGCACTTGTTTTGCCACATTTTACATTTCTATTTCTTTGGGTTGTTTTTATTATACGCTTCCGCACAGTTTTCAAGTTTTACTTTGGTTGATTTGGTTTATTATTGCATATAGAGTCGTTCTGAGTAACTATTGACTGTGATCCTGGTTTGTTCACACGCCTCGCGGTTAAACTCTGCACGTGGATTTTGAGGGTGTGACACTCATAGTGCAATACGCGACGTATAAAATGATGTCGATTTATAATACGGTGTGATTTTATATTAGGACTTTTAAGAAAATACTAAATGCATAAATGCATGGTGATTATTTTTTGTGATAGGCTGTAACCCTCATTATGCTTTTTAATCTAACTACTTGATTGATGGCATCATGATCGAATCTTTTATTCCTCATTTACACATATTATCGTCTTCATATCATGCTTTAGTTGTTTCTTTTGGTGATGTAATATTGTCTAGTTCTTTTTAATACTATATGTGTTTCAAAGTTTAATACTATTCTTTTACCAAACAAAATATCTTTCTTTTGTAACTATTCACAGAAAAATAACACAATCGAATTATGCGATAGTTAAAATTAAAAAGTTCGTCTAGATAACTTGTTTTCTTAGTTGTATATCATTTAGATATATCATATATCTATACTAATAAATTAAAATAATTACAAATCACGTGATAATTTTCTTAATTGTCCACGTAGGTTTCATCTAAGATTTGAACACATATCGTTATTACTAAAATAAAAGTTTATCATTTAATGATACATTGAAAGCTTTTGATTATTAATATATTTTTGAAACTATAAAAATAGTATTTTCGATTAATTTAAAAACATGTTTCTTTTTATTAAAAACTTATTTTTTTAAAAACAAAAATTTATGAAATATGATTTTTTGTAATACAAAGTATCTTTAGAAACCGACATTGTTTAAAAAACTATTTTTTTTTAATTTAGAGTGTTTGAAAAAATAATTTTTTCAAAAGCAAAAGTTTTCTTAAGATGAAAGTTTAAAAATGGTTAATTATACGTAATTTAAATTATATTTCAAAAACTAACATTCTAGTGTTAAATATAATAATTGTAAAAAAAGGGAGATTGAGCTAAATAAGATAATAGATTAAAATATTTTTTTGTTGAAAAATCTACATATTTAGCTTCTTTTATAAATAGTTAGTTCTCAAATGCATCTATAAAATTTTGTAGTTTTAAAAAATAATATATTTTCCAATATAACTATTTAGGAAATTTTATAACATGTAAAATCAGACGACTTAATACAATTCGAGATGTTTATTAAACTAGTTTTTATTAAAACCTTATTTTCTATATCAGCATAAAATAAGAACAACACGGTACTAAAGACAAAAACTATCACCTTCTCAATAATATTATAATAGTTTTGGTTATTATATTTTATGTTGAATGTTTAAAAAATGTGGATGATAAGGAGACAGGCTGGGTATGTTGCAAGTTGGTTGTTGGTTCTTATCTCGATCAATCAAACATATGCCTACCGAGTGTGAATTTCGTGTTCCTGAAAATGACATTTTCACTTTTTAATTTATTCCTCGAAATTATATTATAACATTATATGTTATTATATTTTATGAGTATAGCATAGTTGCATCTTTCAGAAAAATGCATTTCATTTAAAGTCCCTTTAAATTGCATCTTTTTAACATAGAGTTTTAAGCTATCAGGAATTTTAAATAGATATTAATGATGCAATTTAAAATAGGTGTAGGGGTTTATCTTAACAGGTCTAGATCATGAAGTTAGCACATGTTAGTTTATTGAAGAAAAGGATAAGCTCTTTTAGTTTTCTTTTAACACTCCATGCTATCCAAATCTGATTCGTAGACTTAAAACTTTATATTTTAAGAATATACATGTTTTACTTTGAATTTTTTAAATCAAAATTTGCTTTGTACCCATACTACAAGTCTATGTTCATAAACCATTAACATATGAACAACATAATATAGTTATAGTTTTTTATGTCAAGATCCAAAATACTAACTGATGAGGGATTCTATTACGTTATATATTCAAAGCCCATTAAAGCTAAACTCAGAGCCCATTTCAGAGGTTCAGACTTCTGATGTGACGCAGAACGGTAATGGATTGAGTTTTTATTATCTCACTTTCATATCTGATTTTGATTATAAAATTAAGTTTCACGCTCTATGCTTGTAATTATTAGATTTTTCATTTTAAGATTTTAAAGTATTGTTTGGTAGATTTTTAATAGTTAAAGATATTTTTAAATGGTTTAAATTTTTTTAATGATTAATATATAATATTAAGTCTGAATTATTAAAAATTTATCTATTAGAAAACTCAATATCATTTTAATTATTTTAACTTATTAAACTTTACCTTAGAGCTCATTAAAATATTAAATATTATAGCCTAATACCATTTACCCTTTGTAAACTCAATTTAATATGAAAATTTGATCGAAAAGTTTCTTTACAAAAATGTTGAGAGAATTTCTTTATTTGTCTAAGTAAGTAAATTAGATAATTTTACTATAATGCTTTCATTTTGTTTATTGTTATAACAATTATTGTTGTAACAATTATTGTTGTACTATAAAATTTTCACATAAAAGTTATTTGGTTTGGACTTTTTTATACGTTGTATTACATAGACCCAAGTTTTGTTCTCACCTCGGGCCCAAGTCTCTTGAGATTTCTTGGGACCGGCCCTGCATCTTAATCATTTATACTTAAGGTTATTTTTTAACAATTAAAAAACTATAAACCACATATAGTATCTTAATTATCATTAAAATACTACCAAATGATCATTAAGTTAATTAGTTTAGGAAGTAGCTAGGCATGAGGTTGTCGTTAGGGTAGTTGGTTTATTCGTTTGTTTTAGGTAGGCCTGATTATTATGAGTTTATATGGTAAATATTCATTCATTGGATTCTTATACCTAAAATACTATATTAGACTTTTAATAAAAAAATTGACGTGAGATCAGTATTAATTAATTGCAAGGATATCATGTAATATTAATCTCTTCCTAAACCAGTGAAAACTTGTATTATTAATCATATTCGGTCTCATATTCAAATACAAGGAATGTTCACGGTTTGGTTTGATCCTATAATCAATTTGGTTTTGCGGTAGATTTTCTTTCTATCTTTTGGTCGGTTATAATTTTTTCACAGCTTGATTCTAAGAATGTTAAAAAAGCTCGCGGCTCGGTAGCTCGCTTGAAAATAGCTTGAAATAGCTCGCTCGAAATTGGCTAATGTATAAACGAGCCGAGCCGGCTCGGCTCGGTTTGTAAACGAGCCGAGCCCGAGCTAGTGCTATTATGGACCGTGGCTCGTTCGTTGGCTCGCTTGTAGGCTCGCTCGTTAGCTCGTTTAAATTTAAACCAAAATTACAAAATTATAAATCAAATTTATGACATATTTTATATAAATAAACCATACACATAAGGTTATCTTCATATTTTATATTGAGAATCTAATTGTAAAAGTATCATGATTATACTTATTGAAATAACAATCTTATATAATTATTTTCAACAAAGGTAAACAAATATAAAAAAATATTATATATATACACACACACGAATATATACAAAAAAAACATTTTTAAAAAAAATAAATAAGTTAGTTCGCTAGCTAACTCGGCTTGACTCGTTTATAAACGAACCAAGCCCGAGCTTAGAGTTTAAGCTAGTTAAAATAAACGAGCCAAGCCGGTTCGGCTTGGTTTTTAAACGAACCGAGCCCCAGCCCACCCTAACTTGGCTATATTCGATTACAAACCTATTTAACTCCAGGTTTATTTCTTTTTGTTGTGTACAACCGGACAAAATTATGAGACAAATGTATATTTTATTTTTGAATTTTTTATATGTTAGGTATAATTTACTATGTATTATTGAAATGGGTAAACTAAGCTAAGTGAACTCGTGGATAAATTCATGACTTAATTACACGAGTGGTCCCTGGTTAGCTCCGATTTCACTTTTGGTTCCTAACTCTTTGAAATTACTAGGTTGGGCTAATACTTTGCGCAAACGTAACAACGATGGTCCCTGAAACAGATGTACGTTATTATTGTTGTTAAGTGCGCGTGAAATGACAAAAATACCCCTTTTCATCTTTCTTCTTCTCCATCAATCACCACCCCACCACTTTCAACCATTTTCACCACCAATACCACCTTCAACCACCACCACCACCACCCTCAACCTTCAACAATCACCATCTTCAACCTTCAATCTCCCACCATCTTCAACCACCACTACCACGACCCTCAACCTTCAATCACCACCATCTTCAACCTTCAACTACCACTACCACCACCACCACCACCCTCAACCTTCAACCACCACCATCTTCAACCTTCAACCACTACCACCACCACCTTCAACCTTCAATCCCCCACCACCACCACCCTCAACCTTTATTCATCACCATCTGCAACCTCCAACCTTCAACCACATCTAATGATCTCCACATCCATCATCGACCGATCCTTCACATCCAGCGACCTCCACCCCCGGTGACCCATCACCTCCGGCGACTCCACCTCCATCATCTGCTTCATATCTGATGGTTGTTAACGCGATTCATATCTACACAACTTCTGTCACCACCATTGCCATAAACGTCACCATCTCCGGAGATGGTGGGTTTCGATGTAGCGGGAGGCCGCCGGAGTTGAAGGGCTACCAGAATCAATTGGAGAAGACAATGATATAAGGGTATTTTAGTTATTTTTAAAATATTAACTGGAAACTTAACGAACATCCGTTTTAGTGACCATCGTTGTTACGTTTGTGCAAAGTTTTGGACTAACCTTATAATTTTAATAAATTAGGGCCAAAAGTGCAATCGGGCCTAACCACAGGGACCACCCGTGTAATTAAGTCTAAATTCATTGAATGAACGTGGGCGATATGCTTTCTCTTCACTTATATTGTTAAACTAGGTTAGTATTCCGTGTATTACACGGATTAAATTAATAAAATAATAAATAAATAGTAATAAAAATTTATGAATTATAAAACCATGTTTGAAGATAAAATATAATTATAATTGTATATGAATAGCTATTTTAAGTAAATAAACAATAGATAGGTTATAGACAAATAGATATATAGATAAAGAGATAGTCTAGAAACTCATTTATTAAATAGATTATAGTTAGTAATAAACATGAATAGTTACAGTACGATATTTTAATATAAGATATGTATAAAATTATATATACGTATTTGTTCAAGAGATAAAACAATTATGTTATTTTTAAATATCTTATCTAAATAATTTCATTTTTAAATATTTGTTTTAAGATTTTCTTATACAAATTTATTGTTTATAAAAATCTTGTTTTATAAAAACTCAAGTTTCTAATTATTTTGGTTGTTTTAATAAAACTACTTTTAGAAAATTCCATATTTTTTATAATTATTTTAAAAAGGGACTTATTTAAAATATCTTATTTTAAAATGTTCATTGTTTTAGAATATATATGAATTTTAATTTTCTTAATAAAATTTATTTTCTAAAAACATAGTTTGATTTAAAAAAATGTAGATGGAAGAGAAAAATGTATCAATTGACTAAATTAATTTTTTTAAAAAAGGAAAAATTGTTTGAGTATTTAAATTCTTTTAATATCTTTTTGGAGGAAAATAAAGTGCGGATGTTTAAAAGAATTGATAAATGTAAAAAAAGATGGTTTAAGAAGATGACAAGTGGAAAAAGAAATCTTCTTTTATTAATATCTATTGATAATTGTATAATGGATGTCTCAAGTTGATTAATGTGCATTTGTTATAATCAAATTTAGTTACTAAATTTTTGTTAGTGTGAGGGTTTTTAATTTTACATCTGGCTCTCTAAAATTTTAAAATGTTATAACTTTTATTTTAAAAAAATTAATTTCTTTAATTTAAATTGTTAATTATGTAAATTGATAAAATTATCTTTTGAACTGCAGGAAAAAAACTCTCAAGTATATAACCATAAACAAGTAAAATTAATCACGATATAAGGGAGATGACGACTAGAGACGATTGTCTTTATTATACAACTTTGCAATGGGTTTTTGACCACCACCAAACACGAAGTTATTATAATTCCCCCAACGATGAAGCCGACAATCTTGTGATTCAATTATGATGAAATGTTTGAAAATAAATATCTGATTTAGTGATAAAATGTTTGAAAATAAAATGTCCGATTTAGGTTTGGAAAATTGCCTTTTATAGATATGAGACGCATTCATATATTTAAAGTCACGATTAAAAATATTATTCTCTAAAATCATTGGTCAAACATAACAATAGTTGATAAATTATTAAAGTATTATTTGACGTAATGTAAAGCTCATATATTCCACTTCCATTAACCCAATTTCAATCAAATCATGTTTATACAATGTGTTTTTTTTCCGGTCCACACATCTTTTATGTACTTTCTATTTTTGTAGACCAATTTTAGTGGTTAAAACATGGCCTGAAAGTGTTTGGTATCTGGAGAACAAAATTGTGATATTTATATTTGACATTTGAATTACCAAATATGATGACTATTTGCGACACAACAAAGAAGCATTGTTGCAAGCATTTTTTATAGAACCGTCACAATGCACAAGATTATTTCCTTGCAAATTCTATCCAGAATCCAATCAAAAAGCCGTCGTAGATTTAACATCAGTTTAAAAACTGGTCGCCAAAGTCTATAACAAAGTGGTTAAGAACTTAAGCGATAAGAAACTCTATGTACCTAACAAACCCTCACATAAATCCGTCACAAAGAAAGTATATGTGATCTTTGAATAAAAACGACACATACACTCATTAAACTTAACTTACCTTGTAACTGATCATTGGATATTTATATTGAATTAAAACACGAGAAATCATACTAAACTACTAGTTTGATGGGTAAATCCCATATTGTTGCACATACAACAATGTGTGACAAGTCACCTTGCAAGGGTTCGATCCATAATATCAAACAATTCTTATGAACCAACATTCGTGTTGGTTATGGTTGATTCCCTCCAAGCCACCACACCATGTTGTCTTAGATGCCATTGTTATAGACCAAACACAAAAACCAATTTTAAAAGAATAGTCTAGTAATTGAGAAATGTTGTTTGTTCTATAAATCCACAGCTGATGTCAACACTAAACGTGTAAATGTCGTACCCTTACCCTTAAATGCCGTACACTTACAAACGAACATTGCAAGTCTTTCATACCACTAATTGCATTACATTTACCTACGAAACCTCCAAACCTTACATTTAATCAACAAACAAACATACCAAATAAAAAATCTCAGCTACCAGTAAGATCCAAAGACGGTGAAATAAAAACAAACCTTATCTTTATATCAAGATGTTATATCAAGATGTCAAAATGATAAAAAAATATATAAAAATACACTAAATTCGTACTTGTTTTTTGTTTTCAATAAACGGAATATATTGAAGGATATTCATATACTCACGCTTACAGGCTGATGATCATACTAACCTAAGCTTATCCTTAAATCCAATCCATCCAAATCATCATCTTCCTCGTTGAGATCGAACACGGCCGTACGTTGCGCGTCGGCCGTGCTTCCACCACCACTTCCACTACCTTGAGTCCGTGCAGCGGCGGCCCGGGCGGCCGCCGCACGGATTTCATCCGCGGTGCTACCTTCCGGAAGCGCAATAGACCGAGCAGAATCCGGAAAGTTTAGCACCGCATACTTGCCCTTGAGGGCCAATGCGGCCACGTCATAGGCGGCGGCCGCCATCTCCGGGGTCGGATACGTGCCGAGCCATATGCGAGTGGTCTTGCTCGGTTCGCGGATTTCGGAGACCCATTTTCCGGCACGGGAGCGAATGCCGTGGTAAACGGGGTGACGAGTGGAAGAGGTGCCGACAGTAGGGGTTGAGATGGAGTCATCATGGGTCTGCTGAAAAGGAGCAGAGTTGCGACTTGAACGCTTAGCCATGCATTGGTTTTAGGTGGAATTTCGAGTTGTTTATATACAAATCGATTCAATCTGTCGGTGGTTACCACTTACCACAAGTCTTATTAGCCAACCTTTATATTGCTAGCACCTAGATTTTTTTTTCTCATTAATATCTCCATCTTATCCTCTCTAGGACTAAGACCAAGTGCTCTAGGCTTTTAGTCTAAGTAAGTTTAAAGGGTTGTTTCGTTTTCAAGTCTCGGTGGTCACAAGAGGTTAATCGAGTAAGAGCTGCTTTAAAATTGACTGGAGCTGCTTCAAAATTGACTTGATAAGGGGAAAAGTATGTATTGGTTTAGTGGTGCCGAACCGGATCAGACGAAAAAGAGTAAGAATCAAACAACGTGATCAGCCAAAATGTTCGACCGGATCAGTGGGTTAGTAAAAGATTTTTTTAAGGTGGAAAACAACGTGATCAGCCAAAAATTGTAGGTTTTTGTATAAAAGATACGCGAGTTATCTAATTATTAGGAATTAAATAGTTATTAATTTATATGTATATTTTTGTATTATGAGATGGGAATGCTGTACACATGATTATATTTTTCAATTATAGGTGGAAAACATATAGGTCAATGGATTAGGCTAATTAAATAAGCAATAAAACTTGTAACTAATCATAAACAGATTGGGCACCGTATGCTCTAAGCTTTACATTTATAAACTTCTACACACATTAAAAATTGTGGGGATCATTCGAGATATTTTACAATTATATATTAATATTATTTCACACGTAAAAGCGAAAATATCATAGAACCTACAGGTGTTTAATTCATAAATCGAGGAAAAAATGTGTATTTCCCTACAACTTGTAAATATGAATAGTAAAATAATAATTCAGTTTATACATAAAGCTTAGTAAAAGATTTTTTTAAGACTGATAAAATATCTTGAATGACTTTTAAACCATTTTGACAAGTTTGTTTAAGCTATCTTTGAAATTTATTGTCTTTATTTGTTGTCAATAAAACAAAGATAACTTTAGTTATTATATAAGACTAGTGAATATCTTGTTATTAAACGTATAAACTTAGATGTGAATCCTTTCAAGGCATGGTATTTTGGCTAAAATACATCAAACCACATCATTTTACTTATACTATATAGTTTTACTTTTTGCGTCAATTTTTATTTTGTTCACAACGTTCCTTTTAACAGTCTCTGCTTTGGTTAATGTTGAGTTTAGTTTATTAGATTTATGATACATTTTGATCAAAATAAAATTTTTAAGTGGGGTATGAAATTAGGATAAGTATTTCTTAGGTATTTAACTAAAATTTCATAGTTACTAAAAACATAGTTTAAAGATTATAAATCTATATATGTTTACTTTTCATTTTTTATATTCCAATAAAGTGAAATTGTGCTTTCATTTTTATGAAAAGATTTTTTTTTACATCATCTGTCCTCCATTTTATGAGAACTAACACTTTACTAACACCTAATTAACACCATTAGTCTACAAGTCCTTTTGATACATTGTGTTTTACACTTTTACTTACAAATTACAATAGCCATTTAGTTATTAGCTTAGTGCTAAAGGGAAATTTACATCAAAGTTATGGCAAAATAGTATAAAAATGAAGAGATATGATAATTAGATAATTAGGTAACAGGGTCTTTATATAATATAGATCTAGCATTTGCGATTATTGCGTTATATAATAATGTCATACAAGGACCACGCAGAATCTTTTTAATGCTAATGGTCCAAATCCACCCAGCGTGTCAGTCCTTAAAAGTACATGATTGTAAGTGATGTATGCAATTCATTTTGTAATTTGTGTAACACAAGATTCTATTACTCATCTATGATAAACAGGTGTTTATTGAACTCATCTTGGTTTAGAGTTCTTATTAACCAGAACGTAAGAAGGTATTGCCTGCGCTGTGTAACAAGCCGATTCGAGATAACTAGTCTCTAAAAAATAGACGAGGAACATATACGCTCTTTTTTAGAGCAATTTTCCAATGAGTGTCGTGTTATATAGTAAATAATCATAATATACTTTCTAATCTTACCTACCTGCTTTGCCATGAATTTCCTACCATCCTATCTAGTTAACGAACTCTTCAAGCTTTTCTAGCGCAAAAGTGTGTGCATCGAGCGAAGAGATAATGCTTAATTTTAATTAAGTTAGACATTTATAAAGCAAGTTCTAAACAGAATTTAGAAATTATATATTTTTAAGTTAATTTTAATTAAGTTAGAAATTATGTTATTAATCTTTTTTTTTTTATTTAAGGAAATTTTTGTTATAAATTGTAAAATAACAAATATATTCTTTCTTTAAATCCATCCTGGTTCCAAAACTACCCAACCCATTGAACCGAATTGGATTTCAAAATTTTTATTTTTTTTTCTTTCAAACGCTCACATACCAATTTATGTAGCATTTCATGATTTATATTTTAGCTATTTTATTATTTATATTTTATTAAAAAAGAAGGTAAAATCATATCAAAACATATAGATTTTTCATAAAAATATTTAAAATGAGATATTTATACACTTTTTAAATAATTTATGACGCAAACCGGTTATTAATCTGGTCTAATCGATTTAACCAGTCTAATCAAGTATCGATAAGATGGTTGGTTTGCCCTTAGATGAGGCAAAAACGTTGGATGGTTGTAAAGACTAGCAAGTGTAACGTTCCTTTTTTTTTCCTGTTATTATTACTTTTAGGAAGGGCAATTGCAACAAAAAAGAAAACCAAATCTAATAAGTGAAAAGGCCCAAACTAAAATGGATAGGGTCGACGTATAGTTTGAACCGATGAATGACTATTTTGGGCTGATTTAGTTTCCTTATTTAATTTTTGGGTTGGGCCTAAGGTGAATTTAGACTCTTAGAGTCTTAGTAATGGATCAAACAAGCATTGCTCCTTTTGAGTATTCGACCCATAAATCCATGTGTATGATCTCTGGCCGAATAATCAACTTCACCTATAAAATGATATATTAAACCATTAACCCAATATATGAAGGTAAGCCTGAATCTAGCCCAAGAACTTTACACTGATATGAAAAGCTTTACAAGAAATGGATTATACAGATAGGTAAAAAAAAATTGCTTAAGGTTTATTTGCATCTAATAAAATCAGATTGCGTTTTAATATTATACGCAGGATCAAAATAAGTCACTATCATAAAACTTGTTAACTTAAAACGGGATCAAATGGGGGAGAAACACCTACCAACATTGTCATGGCATTTCAAACAACCTTTGTCGACAACGCGGCCACAATCGCTTCCACCTTTATAGCCCCCACCCTCAACACCGCGCTATGGTGCTATTGTCGCCCATACCTCCGTTACTTACTTAAATCATCAAAATAAAAAAAAAGTAACAAGAAACCGAGTCCTAAAGTTTAGCTACCGAAAAAAAACTAAATAATATTTTGTGCTTACTAATCAGTGGAACACATCAAACACATTTTGAAAACATGCCTTAGCTATAAAAACTAAATAAGATAAAGTGTGAAAACCCTATAGAAAACACAACAACAATTATTTGCTTCATAAAAATGACAAAAAACTATCATAAACTGCTATAATAAACGTTGATCACAAAAAAGAAAACCTAGAGAAATAACAAATACATACATATATGATGATGACCTCCTATTGGATGATAATAACGCCCAAGCAGTAGTCGTTTTTGGAGTGTTAATTTGAGCAATGAGAGGATGACACTGAGCAAAGTTCACAGTATGAATACGATGGGACCAAAGATTTTGGAGTTTGTGGTACGAACTGCTTATGTCATCTTAGAGACACGTTTCGAACTCAAAGTGGAAAGGGTGCACCTTTAACTTGTATCTTTGTGAACCCAAGAACCCATGTTCCTTTTAACTCTTACAAACAGGACCACAAATGACGATACCATATTGACAACTTCCGGTGGAGTATCTAGTTTTAAGGTGAGTAATTAATGTGTTAAAGAAATTTCTTTTTATATATATGAAACTTTTTTTTAAAAACAATTTGGCCCTCGAGAGGTGTTAGGTCCTGACGGTCACTCTTTCCGCACCTCTTTTTGGCCACCCATGGGGCTATGTAGTATATTGGTATCATGATGAGTAAAATTTTTTTTAAATATGGTTAAGAGTTCTTATCTTATAATAGATATTTGTATAGATATAAGATTATGCTTAAAAAGTTAATTTGATGATCACTCGGACTTATGAAAATAGATACTAAAGTTTCTTTTTTTTACTTATGTAAAATTCTTTTTAAAATGTTATTCTTTTTAATATTTAGATTGCCTATTTTTTAAGAGATTGTGGTTTAATTTTAAAAGTGATCGCTTATAGTTTAAATGATTTAACAAAGGGTGGAAAAAAACATAGGCCTTCAAATATGATCTTTTATATAATTAAGTAATTAGTAGGGTTCTTTACATAATTGCATGGATAACCTAACAATTAAGAGTGCGTTATTGGTAAACTAGATATAATTTAGATTTTGTTGATTAATTATTGTTTCATGAAAAAAGTGAACATGTATCAAGATGTTAAAATTGATGATAAAATAGAATTGTAGTTCATAAAAATTTAAATGCTAGGTCTCTGAGGTAAACATTAAACTAATTGATTAATATTTATTAACTTGATAAAAATGTTTCTATTTTTATGTTAGTTTGTAATCCTTCACGAGTGTCTTATAATAAAAACAAAAACCTTAATTATTTTTCGACAAATGGAGCTAGTAGTTTGGTATTGAGCGTTATATGTAAACAAGAAAGTTGAGGTTTTGGTTAGAAGGTAATGTGGTATATGTCCAAAGACATAAGACATTGTTTTTTGAGAATAAATATACATACCAAGACTATCTATCCGTATTCGAATCGAATGGGATTGTGAATTATAGGATTAATTATGTGTAAATAAGACAAATCAATAGAACGGGCATTACCATTTATAATGAACTTTTTTAAACACAACCTAAATTTGTTTATCATCACATTCTACACCCTACAAAACTGATACCTACAATTACTTAGGGATTGTTTGATGTTTTCTTCATAATTATTAAAAAATAACCTCTTAATGATTCATAGTCTTTTAAAAAATTTAAAGATAACATTATTTTTAAATGGTTAAGATATAACATATTAATGAATATATCATCTTAATAGTTATATTTTAACCATTCAAATTTAAGGTTACATTTAAACCAGTATAAAACTACTAAACAACGTGCCTATTAGTTAGAAAGTACATTACTTAGTATGAGAATGTCCCCTTAATAACAGTTGTAATGAATATATAGCATGGGGTAATTATTCATAGTCGGTGAAAATTCTTATCCATATATGTATTTTCATAGTCCATTAAAAGATAAAAAGGTTGTTGGTTTAAGTTTTGACGATAAGTACTCATAATTTAAAAAATAACTAATTAAACACAAGTGCGCAGATATGATCTTTTATATACGTAAAATCTTTAGGAGGATAAAAGTTTGGCCTGATAGTATTATTAGTAGAGAATGGTATAATATAAAAAGTAGACTTGTTCAAGAGAAAATATTTGGAAAGTTTTTTTCATGGATAATCTAGCACTTAAGAGTTTGTTATTGGTATACCAAAAGATTTATTATTAAAAATACATTTTCACGTAAAAGATTGAACATGTATCAAGATCTTAAAATACATTGATATACATGTATCTATTTTTGGTTTAGCTATTTTTTTTAATAACAAATGTACGACCCTGCTTCGAATGATAGGTGTTATTTTAATCGGGTCCACCTATCCGTTTCCTAGCCGGGACTGCACCCCCAACCCCCAAAGGATAAAACTCATTGCTGAGAAAACTCAATAGCTCAACTCTGAGCATTTTGTTTAGAATAAAACTTGAACCCATAACATCTCTTTTATTTACATGTCATGAGTACATCGTTTTAACTAGTTGGGTTAAGAATCATTGATTAGTTTAGCTATTAACCCTTCATATATGTCTTTTGAAATAAAAACAAAACCCTTAATTACTTTGTGACAAATGGAGTAATTTTGGTATTGGGCAATATATGTAAACAAGAAAGTAAGTTGACGTTTTGGTTAGAAGATATTAAAATAATACGGTATGAATCCAAAAACATGAGACGGTGTTTTCTCAAGATACTTAATATATATACTAAAGTTATCTACCAGCTGTTCGAATAGAGATTTATAGGATTGATGGTGCGTAAACAAGACAAATCAATGTAATTGGCTTTGTTGAAATGGACAAATGATGCTAAAATATCAAAATTTCAT
Source organism: Flaveria bidentis (assembly GCA_018326385.1). Lineage (NCBI taxonomy): Eukaryota > Viridiplantae > Streptophyta > Magnoliopsida > Asterales > Asteraceae > Flaveria > Flaveria bidentis. The sequence continues at coordinate 12,804 of BJCM01226322.1, read as the reverse complement.
AATTATCTGTAAGCACATACAGTATTAATCAAAGACTATAAACCAACAAAAGTAATTACCTTTGAAAACATCCTCGTTTCTCTTTTGGACCATATAATTATATAATTTTTTTACGAGAGGGGTAATTAATGTATATGCTATGATATGTTTGAAATTATTAATTACATGTTTAAAGAAAATATATTGTATATATAATTTCATAATTAATCATGTATGCTACGTACTTTAACTAAAAGTGACTAGCTTAATTAGTATAATCTAACTAATAATACTTGTGAAAACCATATCATTCTCAAAAGATGTATTAAGGATGTACATATATGCATAAGGAAAGTGAAAAAAATTCAAATAGATATGCCTATGTGCATATATGTTTTTTAATTTGTGGTATATGCATGCATAGTACGTAATTATGTAGTATGGTGTATTATGTTGAGCATATGAGTAAGTTATATATGTATGTCAATTGTGTTTTTGTTATATAAATGCGTTTACGTAAACCATTCTAGATATACGTATAGAATACATATACATGTATGTTTAAGCGTGTTCATATGCGCATGCATCCCCAATATGCCCCTACGTATCATTGTATGTTAATACATATGTCTATTAAACATATGTATATTCAAGTATGAATCTAAGTGTAGAGCATATATCCATATGTTTAAAATGGATAATGGTCTACATACAACACCCCATGAATGATAAAGGTCAATAAAAGAGAATACATACAGATATAATATGTTTATAATCACAATTAATTAATACGTTTGAATTACCTTTAGGTAGCATGTGAATCTTGCAAATTGATTATGAGTTGAAAAGAAGCCATTATGTTTTTCAACCAATATCTTTTCAGCTGAAATTTGTGAATTGATCGTTCATTTTACATCTTGCATTATCAAATCGTAACAATAATTAACCAGATGATGCTAACTAATATTCATTTTCACATTAGTTGTCAACATGAATCTTCCTTTTCTCTTTATGTTCACACACTTTATAAATCTACTTTATATCATAGGGTTATTGTTTATGGTTTTACCACGATCTTTGATTTGGTCTCAATTGTTTTAAATATTGAAAAAGACTTGAACGCACGAAAAGTTAGAACACTTTAAAAGATTTATGCGAACCGTTTCTTTAATTAATTAGCTTCATCTTTACTAAAACAATGCTTTGAATAATTAAAAACTCTTTTAACTCTATTGAATTTGCACTCCAAACATATAAATAATTATTTGTTCTTAATTTTCTATTTTCTATATTCAAAGATACATATGTTTGTTTATTTAGTTGTCCATCCCAACCATATTTGTAATTCAAATCTATGCTACTATATAAAATAACATATTAGCACACAAATGTAATTTTATAAATTATAACATTTAATATAAATTTTAAGTATTAAATATAAGTGCTCAATGCAATCATTACTATTTTACCCCTTATGAATAAACTTCTTGTGATTAATACACCGATTAGTACATGTTACTAATACATTATTTAATAATATAAGATAATTTAATTCACTATATTATATACTATATAATTTATAATATATTAAATTAACATATAAATTTATCGACAAGTATTATCTTATTTGAATACTTAATTATATAATTAATAAATGCTTTTATAATAATGATGATGATATATATCATCTATTATTTATTATTATCTATAAAACATGTCTTCAAGACAAGATTTTAATTTTACAACAATTTTAAGATAACATATAAAAGATAGAAGGTTTGATATTTAATATCATAAAAAATCTTTCCATTATACTTCTATTATGTTGAATATGAATTAGTATATCTATATTTAATATATAATATCATATCTTTTTATAGTTGTATAAAAAACAATTCAACCTATACTATGTTGAATATGAATTTTCTTAAAAAAATTTGTTAATCTTTAATCATTTCAACACTTATGTTTACATGAAACTTGAGTCATTCAACTATTTTGTTAATGCTAATTAGTATTGTAGCAATGTTGACTTTAGTTCCTTAAAATTGTTTTAATATGGATTTTTTTATATTGTTATATTAAGTAGTGAATTAAACCTCAAGCGATGACATTTTTATCCATAAACCCTATTTCGTGACAGATTAATTCTAGTATTAAATTTTAAAAGTGGATCTTAGATGATAATAAAGATTATGTTATGATTATATACCATTTTAATTGAAAAATAAAAGAAATTAAAAAATGGCCCTGAATTAAAATATTTAATATAACTAAATATAGATTTTTATTTAAATAAGATAAATTGGATTTTAATAATCCAAACTATTAATCATTAGTCTATAATAGTCCATAATATTAATTGACCTGTTAACAATTCCAACTTTTAATTTTATTACCAACTATAGTCACGTAGCATTACTATAAAAATTCTTATTTGATTTGGACTCGATTTCATTCACAATGATGATTATGATCGAAATGAAAAAATACGAATTGAAACAAGCATAAAATAAGTATAAATTGAGTGTGAATATATGTATAGTAATTATGCTACTAAGACTGTTGTTGGTAATAAAAATAAAGTCGGGATTGTTACCGGTCAAATAAATAATATCGACTATTATCGGCCAATGACTAATATGTTGGATTATTAAAAAAGCAATTTGCCTTTAAATAATATCATTTAGCACAATAAAATTTATCACAAAAAAGGGAGGAAATTGATGCTTAAAATAGGGGTGTTCAAAGTCGGATATCCGCAAATTTTGGATAGTGATTCGGATATCTGAAATTCATTTTTACTATTTTTTTATTTTTTTATTTTTAGTTTTTTACAATAATTAGACATATAATATTATAAAAATAATATAAAAAACCAACTCATATCATAAAAGTCACGATATACACTAAAAAACTCAATCTAAACTCATATCATAAAATATTTTTTAGTTTTTGGATAACAGAATATCTGAATATCCGAAACTTTTCAAAATCACTATCCGAATCCGAATTTTCGGATATCTGAATTTTTGAATATCCGAAAATTCGGATATTTCGGATTTGGATTTTCTGATTTTCGAATTCGGATATTTTTGAACACCCCTACTTAAAATCAAATAATCTCCTCGATTGCTGGAGGAAGTTGGGACCCAAATGTGAGCCATGGGTGTGGAAGCATAGTGCCGTTACCACCAACCTCCACTCACTTTTATGGTTTCAATTCAAAGAATTAAAAAAAAATTATGTAAGCTAAAATTAAGAAAAAAAATCAGAAAAAAAAAACAAATAAACAAAACTGTCTTGGATCAATGAGAGTGTATTTAGATACAAAAAGTTATTATAGAGTGTGTATATATAAATTATAAAATATTATACGGCCTGCCAACCAACTCTAAAGTCTAAACGGAAGTGATTAACAAAAAAGTTATTGGAAGGAAATGATGAACTAAAATAAATTGTATTTGAGAATTAAAGAGTAAATTTTGTGAATAAAGACTAAAGAATAAAAACACATATTTTACAAGATTAAATACGAGATGGAGTTTAAGTGTGCTATAAACAGAGAGGAGTGTTGTTTGAGTGTTCATAGCCTGTAATCTTTCCAAGTTGAGTGACTATCTTGCTCTTATCACAATTCCAAAATAACATATCATTACTTCATATTTTGGTAAAAAAGCAGATAATAAGTTCAAAAATCATATCAATAACTATAATATTTATGGTAATTTAGGGTTAAACTTGTTACGTTCAAGGTTAATAGTATATCTTAAGCATTAGGGTTTGTCATTTGTCTTTGTATATATGCATGTAAATTGGTTCTTTGACATACATACAGATATACTAATTCTCATAGCGTCAAACTGAATTTAACTCTATACCTCTTTCTTCTAAGCCATATAATCTCTTTTCTTTCCCCCCAACTTACCCCAGAGAGAAGACTCCCTCTCCCACCATCACTTTAATCTCTATAAAACTTAGTTTGGTTCTCTGCGTGTTTATTGTTCTACACTCCACGTAACTGAAAATTGACATTTTAACATAATAAAAAATCGTAACCGTTGGAACAACAACACCTCATCAAAAACTAAGTTGGTTGTTTAAGATACATAAAAATACACCAATCTTCATATACTTATAAATATACTTAGCAGGAAACATTTAGAATAATAAAAAGTATTAAGAATAATACAAACTAGTAAATATCATTGTGGCACATTTTTTTGGATCAGTTGTATAGAATTCGTAGGTGTAAAAGCTATAGTGGAGGAAAGGCACTATTTTCTAGTAGAATGAACTTGTAACAAACATGATGTTGGCTTCGAGAGGGTTAAGCAAGCAAGTCTTTTGAGGGCCAAAAGACTACTTCATGTGGACCAAAGTGTTTTTGGCTTATTGCCTTCACACCCGAAATGTTTTTCTTCCCTGGTTTTACGTCGTTTGTGTCATTTCAGTACTTATGTTTTAGATTTGCAGTTGTAATACCCGTGTTTCAAATAAATCACCGAAACAGTCATTCCATCCAAATCTTTTGATAACGTCAGTTATCACCAGGGGTAAAACCGTCATTTCCTTTATTGAATTGCTATTTTCGTCCCTGGTTTTATATCATTTTTTAATCATTTCAGTACTCGTGATCAAATACTCCTATAATGTTACGATATGTTTTTGTTCTTGGAAATGTCAATGTTTTAGCTAGTTATTTAAGTGAATATTATTGTAAATAAACATTTATTTTATTTTATTGGTGTAAATAAAGTTTCTTATTTTTTAATATGTATCTTATCCATGACATCACACGGGTGTGAACTTACTAGTTAATAACAACAATAAACTTTATTCATAGTACCCAACCGATCTTTTTAATTTTGTCACCTTCTTCTTCTAAAGTACTTCAGATAACCTTAAAAATCATACTTGAGGTTTCGTCTTAGTCTTTCGCCATTAGCAATCCTACCCTTGATAAGTGTTTTGATGAAATATTAATAAAAATAAAAGAGGAAATGACAAAGGCACAAAACGGAAAAAAGAAGAAAAGATAATGAAGCCACATACGTGGACGTAGTGAAAAACCACGTGGTAACAAAAAAACAGACTGGTGCAAAGGACGTAATAAACCGGTCTTGAAAACAAATTAGGCAATAGAGAAATTGAAAACCTAACCAACAAACTAGACAAACAACTTGCTTACTGTTTTTTGAAAGTTTTAAAATCAAATAGAGATAATAATCATACTTAAATTGTCATTAGTGGTATTGAATAAATAGAAAGAATCGTGTTGAAGAAGAAAGGATGATTGTTAATGTGATTGATCGCAAATAATGAAATAACAAAAATTATATAAAACCAGAGACGAAAATAACAAATTGATAAAGGAAATGACGCTTTTACCCTTGGTGGTAACAGACGTTGTCTAGGGATTTGAAACACAGGTATTGAAGGCGCAAAACTAAAACACAACTACTGAAATGACAAAAACGACTTAAACCAGGGACCAAAATAACATTTAACTCGTAATAAAAACTAGTAAATATCACTATGGCACAATTTTTTAACCAATTCTATAGAATTTGTAAGTGTAAAAGCTATAGTGGAGGAAAGACACTATTTTCTAGTAGAATGAACTTGTACCAAACATGATATTGGCTTCGAGAGGGTTATATGCAAACAAGTCTTTTGAGCACCGAAAACACTACATGTGGACCAAAGTGTCTTTGGCTTCACACCCTAACAATAATGTTTTGTGTCCACATATTAAGACCAAAAAAGAATTTCCATACATGTGTGAGAAACGAGTTGGCATCGTGTAGCATCCTTAATCGACATTTAGTGTTTGAATTGGCACATTCATCTAGTCATTATGCAGACGTATTGCATACTTACATGTAATCAATTTTTCACAATATATAAGATCTCGAAAATGAAATCCCTTGTTCTTAGAAACAATAATTCAGGCATACTATAACACTAGTTCGAAATCTACAACTATCTTTTACCATAAAACTTACACCCTCGGTCACATGAAAGAAACATTTAACATTTTTTTCCTATACGAATTGATACATGTTGGTCACGTGCGCTTTGGTATTGGAATTTGAATGCCAACTTATGTATATATAATTTATATGATTATTAAATTATGGTATGAAAAAGTGATAGAAAACAATTAAAATATCAACATATGTATATATATCTTGTATATTTATGGTATGATAAAGTGAAAGAAAACATTTAGGATATGATAAAAGAATAAAATGGTTAGTATTTCTATGCGTATTTCTAAGTATGGAAAGTGCATAATATACATTCCAATTATGGAATGTGCTAGTACGATTGCAAATAAATAACAATGTTGTGGTGTGGGTCCATAGATTATGTGACATGGGCTCATATGCAACGATCTCTGTATTTAATTAGTTAATGAATAATGAGTTTAGTATTTGCCGGCCCACACCCATGCTTTGAGATTTTCCAAGTGTTTGACATTATGGTATTATATATTTTTTAAAGTTTATGGTTAACTATTTTAGATTTCATGGTTTCCGGCTTCGTGAATTAATATATGACCTTCATTTTCTTAATAAGCTCTGTATGATTGTCTATTGTGACGGTAGGTTTCGAACTCTCGATGTTACAAAACAATTAGAGAGTTTCAAGGGAATAACACGGTGATAAATGGTGTATTCTTCAACAAATTGGTTATGTGTTCAACTCATGTCATGTGTAGGTTTGATGATTCTATTAGGTTACATAGATTTTCAAAATAATTTAATAACTATATAAAAAGGATTTAGTTTGTTTTGGTTTTATATATTCTATTAATGAAAAAAATATTTATTTGTTGTGAGAGAAGTTATTGTAGTTAAATGTATATGCTCTTATGCGCATTATGCAATCATTTGATGCTCCATTCTAGCCTTATAAGGCATTCTCCTTCACTGGTGCAGTTGCCACCGCCAGTGTCCCTCCTTTTCCTCTCTGTTTGCAGTACTATGCCTTCCAACGGAGGCAACCGACAACCGCACATTGTGCGTGGCGATGTTGTTCTGGTGTATCACCACCGCCTTTAGCCTTTGTTTCCTCTCGGTCGATCTTGCGTGCAACGATGATGTTGGGTATTTGTGTGGGTGGAGAAGAGGAGATTGTTGATCTGGTTGTCGAGACTCGATCAAAAACAATTTAATTTATCGGTCTTAGCTACATTTATTGTGTAAAGATAAGTAATGTCGTCTCCTCAAGAAATATGTGAAAAGTGTTTAATTAATGCGACTCGATTAATTAAAGACTCAAACTTTATAATTAAAATTTGACACTACAACTGGATTACTTAAGTAAAAGTGCATAAAGAAAGAAACTTTAAAAGAAATGTGATTAAATAATGAAAAACAATCACTTTCGGGTTTCTAATTCTACAAGATCAACAATTGGTACTTTTAAATTAGGGTTTGTAAGAAACAATACTTCAAGATCTTAGTTTTTAATTAAAGTGATAACAAAAGAACAATCTTTTAAGACTCGTTCATTCACAATGTTACTAATTCACTTATATCACGTTGGCTACTTTTCTTAATGAGTTCACGATGCAAGGAAACCGAAAAATAGATAATCAAGCAAACAACTTTATTTAAGTAACTTGTTTAAATCAATCAAAACATAATGTTGCATTCAATAAATCAATGTTTAATACAAAAACCTAATCAATCATACCAATCGTCACACTTTACAAGAATTGTACTCCCGAAAGCAACCAAGAGAACCTAGCCACGTATCATCTTCGTAAAATCTTTAATCTTGATTTGATGATGATCAATGATGATAGGGATGATATTAAAGAGCTTGGAAGCACCTAAAATCTAATTGAAATCACCTAAATTCGGCTGGGAAAAGTTGGATTTTGAATTAGAGTTGTTGATCTTTTAATATCTTGAAATTCCATGAAAATAGGGGTTAGTTGGAACACCGGCGTATGATATGCCGATGCCCGACGTATCATACACCCAACTCACTAGAATTTTCTGCCAATACGTCCCTAAATACGCCCATCAATACGTCGACCGGCGTATGATACGCCCATACTTGGCGTATCATACGTCGAGCCCCTGTGAAATGTTGATTTTCCCATGTAAATTTTCACGAGCTTTCCGTTGACAGGTCGTAGGCCCCTTAACTTTTTTCCTATCCCAAGTTATGCCCATTTTAAGTTACCATGGTTTTGAACCTTCGGTTTTTGCATTTCTTCACTTCTCGGGCTCCGATTTCCATCTTGCTTCTTCCATACTATTCATGTTTCACCAAACTTAGTTCTGGTTTCCTATTTTCATCTTTTCATCCAACATAAACTTCATTTAGCTCCAATCACCTATAATTCAAAACATAAACAACTTGAACTTGTTCTACCATAATCATGATGTAAAAACAAGTATTTAGATCAACTAAACACCAGATCATTGACACATGATCACATCCCTACACTTAACATTTTGTTTGTCCTCAAACAAACTTATTTGCATACTTCTACCTAATTATAGCACACATGCCACATTATCACTACCTTGAACAAGTAAGATCCCAATACATACTTAGTTTTTAACTTCATGATGTAATGTTTAGAACCTAATCATTCAATACTATTTGCTTTTGAAATATTTGGTTGACATATACTCACCTTCTGATTTGAACATTCATGCTTTCACATTCCTCATAATTAACACTTCTCTCGGTTTATTTTGTTAACTAGTGATGATATATACTAGTGTTTATGGAGCTCTCAACCCACAAATACACATACTAATCATAAGCTCGTATATTAATCAAATCGCCATCAATTGACACAATATAATACAAAAATCAAGAGGTATTTCTTGGGTGGTAATGTTAGGTTAGGGTTTAAGGTGGGATTGAAAGGGATTTTACAGTGGCTAACGGAGAATGAAATCCAACTTAAACATAATAGATGTATCATTTATCCTCTTATTCCTTTGCTTGCACTACTTGTACAGTTTTTCACACTATTTTTGGTTGCTGCAAATTCTGGTCATTTTAACCTCATATTTAGCTCTTTTCTTTTCTATTTTTTTCTTAAGAATAACCTTACTTTGATTGAACTGATATTGTCATGACTCTTCCAAATATGTTATGGATAGGAATTCATCCCCTAAGGTTCCATAAAAAGGCTAAGGCTTTTGGGTTTATTGTTTTGGTTTGAAACGACAAGTTGGGGCTCAACATGGTATCTATAGGAGCTCAACATGAAACGACAAGTTGGGGCTTAATATAAAGGTTTAAACAAATGGCTTAATCCTAATGCCTTTATCAATTTATGCACACATTGGTCTATGATCTTGATATGTATCAATTACACGAGTTCTAACTCGAATGCACACCGTGTATTCCCTTTTTATGAAAAGAAATAAAGTAACTCATAGTATACTATAAGTTTCTCAATTATGCTTAACTCTCATGGAAACAGTGGAAAGAGATAATAAAATATGTAGCAAGATTGTCTTTTACAATCGGTTTGTTACACCACCTAGGACTTTCACCTACTTTTATGAAGATTCATGATTAGGATGCATTACTCAATTATCAAAACAAACAAGCCAAGGGATCCATAAGTGCACAAACTAGTAATAATTAGCCATGTATGCCAAATTTTAGGTTTCATGTACATTTAAGTTTACTTAAGAAGTTATTTTTCACTTCTTTTTTTTAAAGGTTCAAAATGATAATTTTTTTTATTGTTTCAATTCAATTCTTCCAATGCTTCCCCTTATCCCTACACTTAAGATACATTGTCCCTAATGTATGGTTTTAAAACATAAATAAACATGCTAATGATTAAAAAACAAGATAAGGAATGAGTACATAGACCTGATCATTAATGAGAGCTTTTACTAAGAGACTTGCGCCTCCTCACACTTGAGTGCTTGCGTCTTGTGTATGATTGAACTAGCTAAAAAATACAAAACAAAAGACACAAAAACTAATAAAAGAAGTAAAACTCACTTTCAAAGAAATCACGGTTGCATTTAGCATATGCAACAAGCCTTTAAACCCCTCGGTAGACCCGAGTGGACGAGTTGTAGTCTCGTGAGGGTTTCTAGTGAACACACCCATAAAGTTCCCGTGTTGCCTCCTGCAATCGCTAAGTTTTAGTTTTTCAGCCATACCTTACATGTGACCAGTTATGGTGGTCGTATTGAGCATTTTCCTACCATATTTCCAATAAATGCTCGATAGTAGACATACCGAATCTCTATTTTCTTTTTCATGGTCTTCATGCCTCTTGAATCAATGGTCGACATCCTAAATCCACATTTTCCCATCGAGTTACTATGTATGCATGGTAGTTGACATGTCGGGTCCATACCTTCTTTCCTATCCTTGACATGTATATAGAATCGTTGTGAGCTCTCCTTTGAAGAAGTTGTCCGATGTTCTCTAAACTCACTTTTCTCTTTTTTGAACACAAGCCATTAGCCCCCGTTTTGTCAAATTGCATAATAACTATTAAAGGACTCTCAGAACCACATGTCAATATCTTAGTCTCTGGTTTCTTAGGAGGTGTTATGTCCTCTATTAGGTTTAAACAATTAACTCATTGCTCTGAAAGACATATAACCTCTTTATGCACTTCATCATTGTCACACCCCAACCGATGGCAGAATCATCGGGGCAGACGAATGGGAGACGATTGCTCATAGCACATGGAACTAATTAAGTTGAAATAATATTAAATATCATTATTCATTAAACATTACAAGACAAATAAGTAATTACAAAAAAATCAAAATACAACTAGTAACAGAAGACTTTCAATTAATCTAGGTCCAAGTCCTATATGAGCACAAGAAGATCTTCAAGTAGGAAACCTGAAACATGTTAAAAATAACAGGTCAACTATAAAGTTGGTGAGTTTCCATGATTTAAACACACACATATATGTAAATATATAAAAGGGTTACAAGTAGCAATTCATGTCAGTGGTTACGAGTTAGCAAGCTTATAGAACACATATAGTTACAACCAAACCTCGACTTGATTACAAGTATATATGATTGGCTAAGTGTATTTGGTTCCCATGATGAACAAGCATACGTAATCAGGAGTCGGCAATACATCAGCTTTAGCACCAAATAGGCTTGTCAGGCCCAAAGATCTAAGACATCGCCAGGCTAGCAATAGTTAATGATTGTAAACAAAATATGTATCTCATATAAGACTTACAATAATGCAAATAACCATGACAAAAAGTAAAGATGAATTGCATGTGTATTTACAAGTATCAAGATGTTTACAAGTGTAAGTTTATAAGGTTAACATGTTTCACCCAAAAGGTGTGAAATAAAATAAAAAAGGGCATGAAGAACTCACATGGAAAACTCACAAGTATAGTGATGGTTGTAGAGTAAATAAGAAAACTTGGATGCCAAGAGTCAAAGGTGATGTCCTAAATGATAAAAAAATAATAACTTGAGGTTGGAATTCATTACAAGAAGTTAGGATGTTTAGAGAATGCTAAAAAGTGAAAGGTAGATTGAAAAAGGATTATTGCATCAATTTTAAATTCTGGACAGAATGTTTGGTATGTGTTTGAACAGGTTTTTAAAATAGAAAACGGTTTCATAAAATTATAAAAATTTATACTTGACTAGCTCAAAGTCTCTCGGACAACTTTTATTCAGAAACATTTTTATGAAAAGATCTTTAAATATGTCAAACAAGCAGCACAAGACAGAAGGTGTTGAAATACGCACTTATCTTGTAAAGGCTATTATTGAGTCGCCCGATTGAGTTTGAAGACGTATAAACTGTCGTTGAAAAGACAATTCAATGAACTTAACATTGGAGTCTGTTTTTTTCCCAAATTTAGTTTGTTATGATAAAGTTATGGTCGATTGAAGTAAGATTATATTCTGCCAGAATTGTAGTAAGGCACTTATGTGCACTTTTAAAATTGTTAATACATGAAACGGGTTAGAACAATTTATTATGTCAATATATGGTATATTAATCTTCATTTGAGTTATAAAAATATTCTAAGACTTTGGCCTAGCCATCATTTAGAACAATAATTTTGTGAGATAACCGAATGCGGCGACATAGCCGTCCATATGCAAACGGGATTCTTTGTTTATGTTAGTGTGTTGTTAGCTTGATTTAGGAATGTTAGTGATTGTTATAAGGTTAGTGATTATTAAAATGTTAGTGATCAAATTATAGTGATTAAAATAAAAAGAGATTTGGTAGAAGAAAGAAAAATAGTAATAACATAAAATTATGAGAACAATTGGATGTTAGGATGATTGAAATATATAATATAAAAGCAATAAAATATTACCTTAGTATTAAGAATTCTTGAAATTTATTATAAAATAAAATTCTTCAAATTAATCATAACCAATGGATGAAAGAAAGATATGAGAGTGAGATTTTTAGAGAATGAGCAAATGAAAAGTAAGGCCTAAGCCTTGTTTTTATACTTGAGGTTAGGAGGAGGTTATAAATGGTGTTAATGGTGATTTATAAGGCTTTTAAAAGGGGGTTATGATTGGAATTTGAAATAAATTATAAAATTAAATAATTTAAATAAATAAAAAAATAATTATAATTTAAAATTTAAATTTATGAAGATCTAATTTTTACAACTTTTTTTATAAAATCTTTATAGACTTTATAAAACCAATTTGAATAATCAATCAAATTATTTATTTGTTAATCTTTATAACTTTTATAACTTGTAAACTTTATAATTTGATTATTTATTTTCAGTATTTAAAATTCATAATTACTAATAAAATTTTATAAGTTTATTAAAATTCATTT
>BJCM01226298.1:0-10702 GCA_018326385.1 Flaveria bidentis | reverse complement strand
AGACTAAGTCTGCAAACAGCTGAAGACAAACAGCTGAAGACTAAGTCTGCAAACAGCTGAAGACTAAGTCTGCAAACAGGTGAATACAAACAGCTGAAGACAACAGCTGAATAAAACAGCTGAAGACTGTCTGAAAACAGCTGAAGACTTAAGTCCGAAAACAACAGCTGAAGACAACAGCGGTTGTCACAACAGCTGAAGTTCGCTGAAGGACTTTGGTTGCTTCAGCCTTCATAAATCTCTACACTTTCTTATTTACCAAATCTCACAATACCCTTCCAAGGAGATACATTCAAAAACATTCTGTCACCAACTTAGAACTCCAACAGTTTTCTCCGAGTATCTACGTAACTCTTTTTTCGGCTATTGGCAGCTTCAAGCCTCTTTCTAATTAGAATCTTCTCAGTCGTCTCTTGAATAATTTCTGGACCTATTAATTTTCTTTCGCCGATATATGCCTAACACAAAGGCGAAAAACATTTTCTTCCATACAATGCTTCAAATGGAGTAGCTTTAATGCTAGTGTGGTAACTATTATAATATGAGAACTCAGCTAATGACAGAGGAGTATTTCAACAAATATTCCATTGTCTGAATGGTTCATTCACTTTGGTCGTCTGTTTGTGGGTGATATGCCATACTATTGTCTAACCAAGTACCCATGGCTTCATGTAAGGATTACCAAAACCTTGAGGTGAATCAACTACCTTTGTCTGAAATAATCAAGATTGGTATGCCTTGGCAGGATACCACCTCTTTGATGTATAAATTGGTTGGCTTGCTCATGCTATATGTCTCTTTCATGGGTAAAAAGTGTGCAAATTTTGTCAATCGATCAACTATTAACCAAATCATGTCATAACCACTTGACGTCTGCGGTAGTTTTGTCACAAAATCCATAGCAACGCACTCCTATTTCCATTTTGGGATCCTAGGTTGCTGTAGGAGGTCGGACGGTTTCTGGTATTCTGCTTTCTCCTTGGAACAAGTCATAAATTTGTTCATATATGAAGCTATATCTCTCTTCATGTTAGGCCACGAGTAGAATTCCCTTACATCATGATACATCTTATCGGATACTAGGTGAATTAAGTATCTTTACTTATGCACCTCATCTAGGATTACTACGCTTCAGTCTCCGTATTTTGGAATCCACACTCGGTTTGCAAAATGCATCAAGTTATCGAAGTTTGGTGTTAACACCTTGATCATTCCTTGCAGGCTTTCATTCTCCAAATTTTCATCCTTTATTGCTTTAGTTTGAGCATCACGAATCCGAGTAATAAGATTCGAGTGTATGGTTAATTCTAATGCTCGTACTCATAGAGGTTTCTTTCTTTCTTTTCTACTAAGCGCATGTACAACAATGTTGGCCTTGCCCGAGTAATATTGTATATCATAATCATAATCGTTTAATTACTCTACCTAACGACGTTGTCTCATATTTAAATCCTTTTGATTAATAACATTTGGTAGAGTTTTGTTATCGGAGTATACAACACATTTGGTTCCATAGAGATAATGTTTCCATATTTTAAGAGCAAAAAGAACATCTCCTAATTCTAGATCATGAGTAGTGTAATTCTTTTCATCCACTTTTAATTGCCTTGATGCGTAGGCAATAACTTTATTTTTTTGCATCAATACACATCCAAGACCTGATTGGGAGGCATCACAATACACTATGAATCCATCAATTCCCTCATTGTAAAGATAATATAGGTGCACTACACAACCTTTGCTTTAGTAATTGAAATGCTTCTTCTTGATCAACACCGCACTTGTATTTTTTATCTTTACGAGTTAATAGGTTCAATGGTTGTACTATTCTTGAAATATTTTCAATAACTCTACGATAGTAAACGGCTAACCCTAAAAATTGGCGCACTTCTGTTGGAGATTTGGGTGCATCCCAGTTCTTGTTTGCCTCAACCTTTGTCGGATGTACGTGGATCCTCTTTTTGTTGATAACATGCCTGAGGAATCGAACTTCTCTAATCCAAAACTCATAATTGGGGAATTTTGCGTATAACTTTTCTATCTTTAGGATGTTTAGAATATGTAGAAGATGATGCTCATGTTCTTCCTTGGACTGTGAATATATTAGAATGTCGTCACTGAATACTATCCAAACTTGTCTAACTAGGGTTTGCAGGACGTATTCATGAGGTCTATGAACAGAACGGGTGCGTTAGTTAAACCAAACAACATCCAGGAACTCATAATCACAATAGCGCGTTCTAAAGGCTATGTTTGGAACAACTTTCTCTGCTATCAGCAATTGATGATAACCAGACCGCAAATCAATCTTTGAATAGTAACTAGATCCTTGGAGCTAATCAAACAAGTTAATGATTCTTGGTAATGGGTATCGATTCATAATAGTAAGCTTATTTAATTTCTGGTAATCGAAGCACATTCTAAAAGATCCGTCCTTTTTAACAAATAGGACTAGTGCCCACAAGGAGAAAAACTTGGTCGAATGAACCCTTTGTCCAATAACTCTGGCAGTTGTTTTAACAATTCTTGCGTCTCAGAAGGTGCTAATCGATACGATGATCAAGCTATAGGTGCAACTTTGGGCACTAGATCAGTTTTACATTTGATCTGCCTTTGTGGAGGTATTCCTGGTAAATCTTGAGTAAATACTTCTAGGTACTCTCGAACAACCGCAATATCCTTAATTCTTCGCTCTTTAGTCTTGATGTCAATAGCTTATACTAGGAAGGTGGGATATCCTTCACTTAAGTATTTATAAGCTTTCATGACATTAACAAACTTAAATAGAGTTTTTCCTTTGTTTCCTTGCAAGATTAAAAATTTGCCATTAGGAGTTGGCAAGCGAATAATCTTCTCGAAACATATAACTTCAGCATGATTCCGAGAGAACCAATCCATTCCAATGACAATATCAAAACTCCCAAGATCGACAGGTAACATGTCGATATTAAAAAGATGATCATTAAGTTGTAAGGTACATATTTTTTTATTACTTTGTTGGATTCTATTTTCTTCTCGTTAGCTAGTTCAATAATATATTTCTTACTCAGCTTATGGGGTTTTATTCCCAACGACGACTCAAAATTTTTTGACACGAAATTTAAATCGGCACCGGTATCAAATAAAATTGAGGCATAATGATTATTAATACACCTAGGTACATTTGCCTGCAAGACTTTCTTTCCTTTCACTTTCATTAATGCATGCATTATTTCATTACGTTCCCCTTTTCATTATCTTCCGCTTTACGTTACATAATATTTTACCATTTACGTTCACATCTATACCACGTAAAGCCATGGAAAATAAACATACATAATAAGGAACATAAACATAACCATACAAGGCATCATCAACATCATACATGACATAACAATCATCATACATCATTACAAAGTTAACTAACTTCACCCCCGGGAACATCCCAAGTCAAATCCTACACTTTACATTTTTCCGAAAAATCTCAAAATATATTCTAAGTCTTAGGTGCATGGGCACTATATAGGCGCATGGCCTTTCAGGCGCATGGGGAACACTTAGGCGCATGGGAAACTTCCAGGCGCATGGGCACTATGTAACACCCAGTTATTTTTTTAGTCAAAGAAAGAAGAATAAAGTGAAGAAAAAGAAAGAAAAGATATTTTACCCAAGTTAAGGTGTAAAAAAGTGTCAAAAGGACAAAATTTTGAAAGAGTTGGTGCATAAAGGTGATGGCTGCCCACACTTGCACATCACCTTTCTGCTTATGGATTATAGAGAGAGAAAGTACAGAGTTTTCGGGTTTTGAAGAAGAACAAGCTGAGAATTTGAATTCAAGGTAAGAATTCATGGTTTATTGGTGTTCTTAAGTGGCCTTGCCTCGGTTGTATGCTTATGTATGTTTGTGTGTTGGGTTGTGTTTGTTTTTTGTGGGTTTCTATGCGATTGAACTCATTGCAAACAAGTTTGGAAGAAGCCATATTCAAGAGCTGCTAAGGTGAGTTCTAGAACCCCTCTTTTTACATGTTTTAACTGATTTTGGGGCTGGAAATGCATGGATGTATGTTTTTATAAAACTGGGTTTTATACCCGTATGTTTGAATATGTGTATGATGATGTTATGGTGTGATTCTGGACTGTGTTCATGATTTGATGATGTAATGATTGTGTTTCTAAGGCTTAGAATGTAAGAGTTTAGCTTATAACATGAAAGATGAGAATTAGGGACTGAATCTGATGAATAGTGTGCCATAGGCTGCTTATGCGCCCGAATAGTTATTCATACGCCTAAGTTTAGAAAACTGCTTAAGTGTTGGCAAATGCGGATGAAAGTCAATGCGGATGAACATTGACTAAGTGTGGGAAATGCAGATGAGCATTAACTAAGTATGGGAAATGCGGAAGAGCATTGACTAAGTATGGGAAATGCGGATGAACATTGACTAAGTGTGGGAAATGCGGATGAGCATTGACTAACTATGGGAAATGCGGATGAGCATTGACTAAGTAGGGGAAATGCGGATGAACATAGACTAAGTAAGGGAAATGCGGATGAGTAAAGTCAATACGGATGAGCTATAACAAATGCGGATGAAGTAAAAGAAATCTGGATGAAGTATAACAAATGCGGATGAAGTAAAAGAAATGCGGATGAACTATAACAAATGCGGATGAAATAAAACAAATGCGGATGAACTATAACAAGTGTGGATGAAGTAAAAGAAATGTGGATGAACTAAGACAAATGCGGATGAACACTTTTTGAAGTCATAGATGTTAGGCTTTGACTTGGGAGATTTCCGAGGGCTATGTAAGTTGACTTTTTGAGGTCATAGATGTTATGTTGGGCAGGTTATGATGTTTGATGCTTTGGCATGATGTGTATGGCGTTATGCATGATGTGTATGATGTATGTTATGTATGTATGATGCCATGTATAATGATGCTGACTGTTTATGTTTATGTTCCTTGTGATGTATGATTATTTTCCCATGGCTTTACATTGTATGTTAATGAATCAAATGAAAGTATTATGTAACGTAAAGTGGAAGATAATGAAAAGAGGAACGAAATGAAAGAATGCATGTATTAAAACGAACGAAAGAAAGGCTAGCAAGCAAGTATGGAGGTTCATACTCAATACGGAGTGTTAGCTCAATGGTGTGCGGGTTAGCTACCCCATGAGGATGCACACTGGGGCTTAATCCGTGTGATTAAGCAAATGTATGGAGGTTCACACCCATTGAGGGGTTGTCAGCTCAACTTTGTGCGGGTTAAATACCCCATGAGGATGCACACAGGGGTTCAATCTTTATGATTGACCATATGTACGGGGTCCTTGTCGCTTAATCCTAGATGAATTGCTTGGTGCTCTAGAGGGGGGTTAAGCACATGACATGACCTAGATGAAAACAAAAGATAACAAATGTACGAAACGAACGATGATGAAGATAATAATGATATTATCTACGTGTACGTATGATGTGTGATCACATGTTAAAGTAAAGAACGGTTCTAAACAAAAGATAGAGCATGTTTTATTATAAACTAGAACTCACTCAGCAACACTGACTTTTTATGCATTTTCCGGTTGGCAGGTGAGCATTGCTGAGGATGGCGCGGGGCAGCTACTTGGCTCTTTTTGGATGGAATCCATTTTTGTAATGCTTTTGTGATGTAATGCAACAAGTATTTTGTAACCTGATAATGATGTATTATTTTGCAAAAGCCTTTATAATGAAATTAAATGTCGTTTTAAATGTTACCGCTACAATGTTTATTTAAGATAAATATGAATATATGTTTTATGTGCGATGATTGTCCAACTGTAAGCATCCCGGGAACGGGGCCTTACAAGTTGGTATTTGAGCCAAAGTTGAAGTGAAATGGGTAAATTTTCAAAATAAACCTAAACATAAACTGAAAGTGGGACGTAAAGGGAAGGGATGCCAGTCCGAGTAGCTGCGTTCCATTAGGTATTTTCCTAATCTAACCAGTATTATGAGTGCATGTGATGTGGTTTATGTGCTGCTTATAGATTTAGATACCGATGTAGTCAGGATAGGTAATGCTTGGAGTATGAAGAGTAAAGTAAATGGCTAATCACAACTGGCCACAGTAATTTAGGACTTACTATGCTTGACATAAACTGAGTTGTTCCCTTGAATGACTCAGCTTTATGCTAGTGGGATAATATTGTCCAAGCTGAGGGTAGTCGGGTTATCAGAAGGATGAGGTGGTCCGAGCTGGAAATGTTGGTGATTGAGGAGTGTTATCCTCACCGGCAAATAGATAAGGTGGAAAGGGAATTCCTGCAGCTGGAAGCGGGAACCATGACACATCAACAATACACCACTAAATTCAATGAAATGGCACGGCTGGTGCCGGATCAGGTGACACTTCTATCACGAAAGATTAAGAGGTACATTCAAGGCTTGCTGGCGGATATCCGTAGGCACATGATCGTTGCCCGACCAAGCACGTTTAGGTCGGAAGTTGATTTGGCAGGAAGGTTGTATGACGAACGAGAGGTGGTGGTGACTGAGGTGAGCAAGAAGGGTGGTGGCAACCGGAATTGGAATGGGAAAAGGTTTGGTCGGGGTGGTGCCCCGACGAGTAACAAGAAGGCACGGGTGGATGATCGCCATGTGGTCACGCCTGGTACAGGATCGAAGAGGTGTGGCAAATATGGGAAGGAGCATTCGGGAGAATGCAAATGGGGATCAAACATCTGTTTCAAGTGTGGGAAGTCTAGTCATATGGCTAGAGATTGTGGGGTTATAAGGTGTTTCAACTGTGGGGAAAGTGGTCACATGAGTAGAGATTGTAAGAAGCCGAGGGCTGAGAGTTCTAGGGTGAAGAAGACTGGAGGTGAAGGACCGAGGGCGAGCGGTAGAGCGTTTAGATGACACAGGAGGAGGCTAGGACGGACCCTGATGTCGTGTCAGGTATGTTTCTAGTAAACCAAACTTTAGCCTCTGTATTATTCGATTCTGGTGCTAGTAAGAGTTTCATTTCTGTTGCTTTCTGTGCTAAACTGTCTGTTAGTAGTAAGAATATAGATGCACCCTTTGATGTAGAAACTGCCATAGGTAAGTCTACCAGGATTTCTGAGGTGGTAGAAGGATGTGATGTGGAATTAGAAGGTCATAAGTTTCCGGTTAGACCATTCGTGATGACCTTGGGTGGTTTTGATGTGGTTCTTGGGATGGATTGGTTAGCGAACTATGAGGCAAACAATGTGTGTCGAAAGAAGATGATTCGTTTGACAGCGCCTGACGGGAGTTTGTGACGGTTTATGGTGATCGAGTCACTAGGATTCCGAAAGTGATTTCGATGGCGGTGGCGGGAGAGTGTATGAGGCGTGGATGTAGCGCCTACCTGGCTTATGTGAAGGACGTGGAAACACCAACACCACATCTATCCAATGTCCCGGTTGTATGTGACTTTCAGATGTGTTTCCCGAAGACTTACCAGGAGTGCCACCTGCGCGAGATCAAGTTTCAGATTGATTTGATACCAGGTGCCCAACCTGTTGCCAAGGCACCGTATCGGTTGGCTCCTACTAAGATGAAAGAATTGATGGAGCAATTGAAAGAGCTACATGATAAGGGGTTTATTAGACCGAGTATCTCTCCTTAGGGTGCTCCGGTCATGTTCGTGAAAAAGAAAGATGGTAGTATGATAATGTGTATAGACTACCGTGAGCTGAATAAGTTGACGATAAAGAACCAATACCCCTTACCGAGAATTGATGATTTGTTTAATCAGCTCCAAGGTGCCAGTTGGTTCTCAAGGATAGATCTTCGATCGGCTACCATCAGTTAATGGTGAAGGAGCAGGACGTCCCTAAAATAGCTTTTCGCACGCGTTATGGTCACTACGAGTTCCTTGTTATGTCATTTGGTTTGACCAACACGCAAGTTGCTTTCATGGACTTGATGAACAGAGTGTGTCAGCCGATGTTGGATAAATCAGTGATTGTGTTTATCGATGATATCCCGATTTATTCCAAGAGAGAAGAGGAGCATGCCGGTCATATTCGAGAGGTGATGGAGACGTTGAGAAGGGAGAATTTGTATACTAAATTCTCCAAATGCGCATTTTTGTTGCGTGAGTTCAAATTCTTAGGTCATGTGGTGAATCCTGACGGGATTATGGTGGACCCGACAAAGGTTGAGGCAGTGATGCAATCACGCCATTCGAGATTCATAGTTTCTTGGGTTTGGCGGGCTACTAAAGGAGGTTCATTCAAGACTTCACTAAGATCGCTTCTCCACTAACAAAGTTAACCCGAAAAGATGTGAAGTTCATATGGGGTCAAGCTCAAGAGAAGGTGTACGAGGAATTGAAAGCGAGGTTGACTCAAGCTCATGTTCTATCATTACCCGATGGAAGTGAAGATCTGTTGGTTTATTCTAATGCTTCCTACTCGGGGTTGGGGTGTGTGTTAATGCAGAGGGGAAAAGTTATAGCCTATACATCCCGACAGTTGAAGGTTCATGAGGTCAACTACCCTACTCATGACTTGGAGCTAGCAGCCATGGTCTTTGCGTTAAAGATTTGGAGGCACTACATATACGGTAAGAAGTACACCATATTCACCGACCACAAGAGCTTGAAGTACTTCTTTGAGAAAAAAGATTTGAACATGACACAGAGAAGATGGTTGGAGCTTATAAAAGATTATGATTGCGAGATCCATTACCATCCGGGCAAAGCCAACATGGTGGCGGATGCCCTTAGCCGAAAAGAGAGACCCAAGCCAATCCGGGTGAAAGTGTACCAGTTGATCATGACCTCCGATGTGATGAGGAAAGTCAAAGAGTTTCAAGATGAGGCATTGAAAGAAGATCATCTTAACTCCGAAAGAATGAGAGGTCTGATTGCGGAATTGGGTGAAAACACACTTGGTTTTAGAACTCGATTTGGACGAATATGGATTCCTCATTTTGGGGATCTACGAATGAAGATCATGGACGAAGCTCACAAGACTCGATACTCCATTCATCCTGGTGCCACAAAGATGTTTCAAGATATGAAGAAAGATTATTGGTGGCCGGGTATGAAGCGTGATGTGGTGGAGTATGTGAGTAAGTGCATTACTTGCTTGCAAGTGAAGGCGGAGCATCAAATGCCATATGGAAAGATCCAACCTTTGGATATACCGGATTGGAAGTGGGAGCACATCACCATGAATTTTATTACGAAGCTGTCGCGTACCCCGAAAGGGTATGATGCCATATGGGTGATAGTTGACCGTTTGACGAAGAGTGCTCACTTCCTACCGATCCAAGAGACATATTCATCCAACAGTTTGGCGGATCTATTCATCAAGGAAATTGTAACTCGTCATGGTGTGCCAGTGTCTATTGTGTCTGATCGTGACACCCGGATTACATCAAAATTTTGGAAGAAATTCCATGATGCTATGGGGACGAGGTTGCATATTAGCACGGCTTATCATCCTCAGACAGATGGTCAGTTGGAAAGGATCTTAGGATCGTGTACTTGACGATGTACTAACTGATTAACGTGTATACCGAATCAAATAGTGCGGAATCCTATTTGATTGGCGATCCAATCAATGAGAACGCACGTAGAAACAATTATTTATTGAATCTAACGTTAAGAATCGATTAGGAATCGATCTACTGCAATCTATGAACTTGGAGTATGATCTTAGAGGTCTCTGGATGGCTAGGGTACGTCTGGAGTCATAGCGTATTCAATGCCTTTGTTTTTCCACGAATTATGTGGTATTTATAGGTTAGGGTTGCTAATTCGGGTGACTGAACCATTAGCATGGTTCAGTCGTGCGATTGAGTCATACGGTTGGTCCATTTGCACGACTGAGTGTTCACTCATGCGACTAAGCCATTCTTATGTGACAACATACGACTGATCCAGTCTCCTGGTTCAGTCGTGCGACTGAGTTATTCGCATGAAGTTGTTCTTGCGTATGGTCCATTAGCATGGGCCATTCGCATGATAACTTCATGTTATTAAGTTTGAATGTCTTAAATGTCATAACATTATTTATATTAATTCAAACAACCACAACCTATATAATCAAGTCAATATGCATTACACAACTCATTAATGAAATACTAAACATTATTAATCACAACCAAACATTCTCATTCTATTAATTACCCAAGCATTACATAAGTGTAAGACATTCAAGACATATTACATTAAGATCCGAATCTAGGTACATATGTATCAACAAACTCCCCCTTGGACCTAGATCTATCTAATGTCTTACCTTCTTCATAAGCTCTTCATACTTCTTGTACTTCTCTTCTTTTGTGACTCCTGCGTGTATCTCAAACGCAAAGCAGAGTCATATAACATTCTGAAACTGTAGAGCTTGTACAATGTCTGGAGAGTCATAGAATAGTGGCCACTGTATAATGTGTATACATCATCAGCAGACAAGTTTGTGAGACACATTGGGTCAAATACTCTTATAGTATCCATCTTGCCCTCTTTATTCAGGACTATGACTGCCTCTCCAGTCCTCCAATCATAGTACCACCACTTAAAGTGTGGAGTGAAGTCCTATGGCAATTCCCTGAGAGGGATTCTTGACATTGTGCGTGGTGGACTCCACTTCAGCACTATCTTTGGCTTTCCAGTTATGGCGTCAACTTCAGATCGTCTGATATACCTCATTGGTTGTTGAGGTTTGAAGTTGACCCATCTGGTGTGGTACTCTCTC
>BJCM01226245.1:0-10370 GCA_018326385.1 Flaveria bidentis | reverse complement strand
ATGACCATTGTGTTGCATGCCTAAAAGGGAAGCAACATAAGGTATCTCACAAGCCTAAGGAAAGAAACTCCATCACTACTCCCCTACACTTGTTACATATGGATCTCTTTGGCCCCACCAGTGTAATGAGTCTAGGAAGGACCTCTTACTGTTTAGTGATCACAAATCACTTTACAAGATTCACTCGGGTCTTTTTCCTTAGAACTAAGGATGAGACTCCTGAGATACTGAAGAACTTCATCCTAAAGATTAAGAAGTAATGTGATCACAAGATCAAAATCATAAGATGTGATCAAGGAACTGAATTCAAGAACCAAATCCTTGATGCATTTTGTGATGAAAAAGGTATTTCAAGACAATATAGTGCTCCGAGGACTCCTCAGTAAAATGTTGTTGCTGAAAGGAGAAACAGGACACTGATTGGAGCTCTAAGAACCATGTTGTTGGACTCTAAGCCACCTATCACCTTCTGGGCAGAAGTAGTCAACACTGCCTGCTATGTGCAGAACAAAGTTTTAGTGGTTAAGACTCATGGCAAGACTCCTTATGAACTTTGGCACAAGAGGAAACCTTTCATTGGTTTTCTTAGCTCATTTGGATGTCCTTGCACCATCTTCAATACCAAAGATCAAATTGCCAAATTTGTTGAGAAATTAGATGATGGACACTATATTGGATACTCTTCCTAAGCTAAGGCTTATAGAGTATACAATCTTAGAAATAGAATTGTTGAGGAGTCAGCCAATGTGACTTTCAATGAAAACACACACTGTGTAGCTGGTTCTGATACTGATTGGTTGTTTAATCTTGATTTAGTTACCAACTATTTTAACAAATCTTGTGAGACTGTTTCAGGATCTGCAGATATCTTATCAACAGGTGATCCTAATCCCAGATTTGAGCTAATAAGACTTTCAAGTAACACATCTTCAGCTCCACTTGGAACTACTTCTGCAAATGAGGTTTCTATCAACACTACAATGACAAACTCAGCTGATACATTTGGGATGCCTTCAAATTCCAGCTCAGAGGCTCCACAACCAGATAGAGATGCCTCACATGTAGAAGAAAACAATGGAGGTGGTGACAGTGATTAGGAGTTTCTTGATGCAGATAACCACTCCATAGATGACAATATTAATGATGTCACACACTCATTGGATCAAGTTTCTCTTGATAAGTGTGCTGATGTGGTGGGTGAAACATCTATGCCCGATCTAAATATCTCTAATTTAGATGTCTCTCAACAACTTGATGTGATCCCTCAGCTAAGGATTCACAAGTCTCATCCCACCACAAACATCA
This sequence comes from Flaveria bidentis, assembly GCA_018326385.1. Lineage (NCBI taxonomy): Eukaryota > Viridiplantae > Streptophyta > Magnoliopsida > Asterales > Asteraceae > Flaveria > Flaveria bidentis. The sequence goes on along the minus strand of BJCM01226245.1, from coordinate 9,065 downwards.
TTGGAGATGTTATCACATGGGTAAGAACAAGAGGACAAACCCATGAAGCAAATGTTTGTCTTCACTCTTGTTTCTTATCCTAAATAGAGCCAAAGAATATTGAGGAGGCTCTAAAGGATGGAAGTTGGGTTGAAGCTTTGCAACAGGAGCTGCTTCAGTTCAAAAGGCAGAAAGTTTGGAACCTTTGTCATCTCCCTCATGGGAAGACTACCATAGGTACCAAATGGGTGTTTAGGAACAAGAAGGATGATAGAGGCATTATCATCAAGAACAAAGCTAGACTAGTTGTTCAAAGGTACACACAAGAAGAAGGGATTGAATACACTAATGTCTTTGCTCTTGTAGCAAGACTAGAAGCTGTTAGGATTTTCCTGGCATTTGCTGCATCGAAGAAATTCCAGGTTTATCAACTTGATGTGAAGTGTGCTTTTCTTTATAGAGTGATTGATGAAGAGGTATATGTCAAACAACCACATGGTTTTGTAGATCATGATCATCCTGATTATGTCTTCAAGCTTGACAAAGCTCTTTATGGCCTACATCAGGCACCCAGGAAATGGTATGAGACTCCATCTCAGTATCTCTGCAAACATGGATACAGGAGGGGTACTATAGATGGAACTCTCTTCATCAAAGGACAGGGAAATGACTTGTTACTAGTTCAAATTTATGTAGATGACATCATCTATGGTTCAACTAATCCAAGGCTCTGCAAAGACTTTGAGAAGCTGATGAAAGACCGATTTGAAATGAATGCCATGGGGGAACTCAATTTCTTTCTGGGAATTCAAGTGAAGCAAGTTAAAGATGGCATCTTCATTAGTCAGTCAAAGCATGTTCAAGACATACTCAAGAAGTTCAACATGACTGATTGTAAGATTGCTAAGACACCCATAGCAAGAAACCACTCCCTTGGACCTAATCTTGAGGGGAAGTGTGTGGATGAACACCTTTACAAGGCTATGATTGGGTCTCTTATGTACCTTACAGCTAGCAGTCCTGATATCATGTTTGCTACATGTATTTGTGCAAGATATCCAGCCAACCCTAAGATATCTCACCTTATCACTGTCAAGAGGATTCTAAGATACCTCAAAGGTGCTTCAACACTTGGTCTGTGGTATCCTATGAATTTTGTCTTTAATCTGTATGCATATACAGATAGTGATTATGGTGGTTGCAACATGACTGCAAAGTCTACATCTGGGGGATGTCAGTTTCTTGGTGGAAGGGTTGTCTCATGGTAATGTAAGAAACAATCCTGTGTCTTTGCATCAACTGCTAAAGCTGAATACATTGTTGTTGCAAGCTGTTGTGCTCAAGTGCTTTGGATTCAGAATCAGATGCTGGACTATGGGTTAAACTTCAAGGAGACTCCCATTCACATAGACAACAACAGTGTTTCTTGGTGGAAGGGTTGTCTCATGGTAATGCTGGACTAGGTGTTATTTCCCAAAGAGGTTGTCAACCAATCCTTTGAGCAGATGGGATATGAGGGAGATTTCTCTGTAAAGACCTTCAGGAAAGGAAAGGTCTCATCCAAATGGAAATTCCTGCTCCATGTGGTTATCCACAGCTTATCAAACAAGCATGGTGGATGGGATTAGATTCCTGAGGATCTCTCCTTTATAGTCCATGGGATTGTTCAGGGAGTCAAGTTTAGGTACTCTCAGTTTGTTTATACTAACTTACTTGCAAACTTGGACTCCTTAGAGTATTACATGTTCCCTACATATGTTCAATACATTCTTAACTTTGAACTGGGATCACAGTTAAGGGGAATAGGCAAAATTTTTAAATTGGAACAAATGAAGCCCGACATCTTCAAAATAAGGAGAAAGCCCACTATTGGCTTCTTTGGGGTAGAAACAACCCTAGTCCCAAAAATGTTAGAGCTCATAGATCGAGGACCTAGCAGCACCAGCTAGTGTTGAACCCACACCTTCTACTTCCCAACTACCTCAACAGCCACAAATCACCTTCACCTACAAAAGAAAACACAAAGGAACCCCTACTCAGACTATTCAGTCTGTGGAGGCCCCCATATACTTACCCAAACAGGAAGAAGTGGACACTAGAGCTCCTACTTCTCCTGAGGAGCAAACCCCTCCTATTACTTCTATGATCAGTGCTGAGGTTCCTCATGCTCAGCCTGATGAGCTCATAACCCAAATTGCCTTAAGCCATCATTCTGAGTCTTAACACTCAGGTGATCAACCTTCAGGGGGCAGTTACCATCCCAGCCTTTAGATCTAAACCAACCAATTCCCACCTTGACTTCTATACTGATGAAGATCTAGGTTTTAGTGAGTATCATGATTATCTCTTCTTTACCCCTTCTCAAAGAGAGATGAATGCTCCTGAGTCTCCTATTTCTATCCCATATCAGTTACCTACAACTGAGGTGGACATTTCTGAACATGTTCAGGATGTCCATATGGAATAGGCTCTCACTTTTGAAAGTGATTACATCATTAAGACCTCAACCATGGCAACTCAGCCCACTAACTTCTCAACTGAGGCTGTCAGTGAGCTGAGGAAAACCATCAGCCAAGAACCTAAAGCTGGTGATGAGATGGAGGATTCTGCTCCAATTATCTCATCCCCCAATGATTCTGTGATGAAGATGAGGGGAATCTAAGGCTAAACGAGCAACAACTGTCTACAACATGCACCTATTTAGTCTCCAAGGTTAGTCACCTTGAATCTCAGGTGACTACCTTGCACAACAGGGTCAATGATCAGCAACTTGAGATTTCATATCTTAAGGAACAACTAGCTGGGAGACCTTTAAGAGGAGCTCAACCAGGAGCACAAGAACCTGTAGAGGTGATTGACCTAACTCCTAGCTCACCGGTGCAGGTGGGTGATGTTACCAAAAGGGGGAGAAAGTCTTCACTACCACAGAACTTGGGAGTTCTTCTGAGAGTATGGACATTAAGGACTCACCATCCTCACTTGCAATTATACCTACTCAAAAACTTTCTCAAGTTCATATTGTTATGGACTTAATAGACTCCTTAATATAGAGTCTGTTTGAGGAAGGGATACCTAGGGCTATGTCATCTCCACCATCTTCCAATCATATCATTGGGTGGAGGTATGACAGCAACAGAAAAGCCCTCATCCTTCTTACAGTTCAAGGGCAACACGAGATCTTCAACATTCACACCCTGAACTTCTATGAAAGTTTGAATTTAGTAAAAATGCCACTTGTCAATCCAAGCCAATCAAGACAAGCTGACAGAATGGTTCAAAGAATCCAAGACAGGATCATTATAGAGTTCAGCTTCAAAAGAATACTAAGGCAATCAGGCTATGCCATCGGTCAACTGGATGTTGAGGCAGACCCTAAGATTAGTTTCATAGGGGAAACCTTGACTGAAGGCCCAGTGGTAGAATCTGAGAGCCCAGTCCCATCAACATCAACTATTGCAGTGATCCCTACCCTTATTGAGACACCTGCTAGTGAAGGTGCTTCTCAACCTCTCTTTGGCCAGAGCTCAGAAGCTACATCAAGCAATAAAGGCCAAAGCTCTCTCAACCTTGACTCACAAAGGTCTGTGAGTGACAAAGGGAAAAGAAAGATGACATCTGAAGAGATTGAGGAGGAGGAAAGAGAGAAGAAAAGGAAGCTGAGGGGAGAAAGTTCCTCTTCTAGGTCTGCAAGACTCATGGAGACTACAATCAGGGGTGCCCCCAAACCAAACAGTCAGGATGATGAGTTAAGGGCAGTCAGAATAAACTACTTGCAGACTAGGAACTATGACATTGACAATGTCATTTCTCTCCCCTTAGATGAACTGAATGAACTTTTTAACATGGAGAGGTCAAAGGAGAAGAAAAAGGTAGAAGATGTAGAGCTACTGGTACAAGAATGTGCCTACTCACTCCCTAGTTCAAAAAAGTCCTGCACAAGAGGATGGGGTTCAACAAAAACCTCAGGTAGACAAAGAAGAAGACAAGATCAAGATGATCAACTACCTGAGTGCCACAGGCCTCTATCAGGCAAAAGCACTTCTTCCCTTGTCCTATGACTATGTTGAGTTTGAGTATCTCAAACAACTTGAGCTTGATATAGTCAAGGAAAGAAAGACAACCAAAAGAAAGCTATAGGAAAAAGTTGTTTAGTCAAGAGCCATCATCCAAAAGAATATGAAGAAGTCTGTAGACACACAGAGGATGATAAGCTTCTTGAAGCTGTATGGATTCTCCGGAAGGAGACTTGGCCCCATGTCTCTATCCACTATGGATGAGCATATCAGGGTGATCAAGCAGAAGATCAAGAGTGGAGATTTGATTTACTTACACTCCCCTCGAAGTCAAGCTCCATCTGAAGTGGAGGTTAAGGTTGAACAACCAGAGAAAACACAACCCCGACCTCCTGCTGAATCTCAGCAAGCTTTATCTTCTGATCCACAGCAGGGCCAACCTCCCTCTCCTTCTAATCCAGTGAGAGAGGAAATCCCAACTGAGAAAGACAATGAAGATCAATTAGGTGTTGTAGGCCAGTCTTCTTAGTTGAAAGAAACAAAGAGAAAGAAAAGGATGGCTTCAAAGCCAAAGCCAAAGAAGAAGAAGACTGCATCCTTTCCTGAACCTCAGGATGAGTCAGAACATCCTGAAGATGTGTAGCCAGAGGATGCTACATAAACTCCTGTTAAAACAACTCCTCTAGCAACAAGAAGACCTATCTTGTCCTGGACATACACCATAAATCCGGAAAGATGGCATGTCATCAGAGATCAAGGCAATGACGATGTCTACATATGGCAAGACATGTTCAATCTGCCTCTGCATGATCTCTTTGACATGAGAAGAAACTTTGACAGTCTGAAGGATCCTGATCAGCTCATGAAGAAAGGAATGGTGATTATCTTAATGAGGACTGTTGATATCTGAAGTCTACTAACTATTTTGGTAGCATCAGCTTAGGGGGAGTTTGTAGAGAATATATCAAGAGGCTGATGCAACCCAAACATCCAAAGTCTATCCTGCATGGTGCACAAGTACACTAAAGAACAATGCTTCGGAAGTTTCACACATGCAACATAAATATTCTAAGTGTGAAATCTTCCGAAGCCAAGACCAATATCTTCCGAAGCCAAAGATGAAGTCTTCTGAAGCTTCAGAGACTAAGTCTTCCGAAGCTCAACTCTTGAAGACAGATTTCTTCCGAAGACTTTTAAGGACATGCTTTATCTTATGTACCTTTCCGCTACAACTTTGTAAAGTCACCAACTTACATGAGTTAGTGAAAAGGTCCATGCTTTTGGTAACTGTATATTAAGGTCTTGAATCTGTAACTTTCTACTTCATGTACTTTATCATTTTGTAATAGATAAGGATGTGAGCTATGGCATGTCATAGTCACTAGTCAAAAGGGAATCTGCCTTTTGACTCTAAAATTGATTTTGTTTTGTCTCTAGTCAATTGTATCCAGCTGGCTTTTATAGTATGGTCGGCTGTAGAATGTAGTATAAGTATCTCAGGTTCTTGTAACTTTCTTTTATGATTTGTAACACTTGTAACACTTTGTGTTGTTGTGTTGTAAGTGACCCCCTTCACCAGTCCTGTAAGGAATGACCACCCCGTGCTTGAGAACAATGCACTCATTCTCAGTAAAGAGCATGTTATGACTCTGATCACAAAATTAGGATACACTCAGAAGATTGTACCCAAGCTCCTTGATAAAGTTTACATTTTCAATGTTGAGCTTACCATTTATGACCTTTCCCCTTGCTTTCCAAAGCAACTGGCCTCCATCAACCCTTTCAAAGTTCTGGAGTAGTGACCTATTGCCTGTCATGTGCCTAGAACAACCACTGTCAATTATCCAGATATTTTTGTTTGTCTTGAGCTGTTCCTGCACAAAGAAAATGATTAGTTACATTTGGAAACACAAGCCTAACTTGTCTTGGGCTCAATAAAAGAAGTAGAAGATAATGCAATAGTAATAGATCCTATAGTTGTGCTTTGAGGATCTTGAGTTGTTGTTAATAGAAAACTTTCAGTCACTTGATCTTTCTTAGACTTCCACACCACCTTTGGAAGTTTGGACTTGACCTTCAACACTTCAGAAGCTTTTGAGACTTCGGAAGTTTTGATGACTGGACCTTCGGAAGATGCTACAGACATTGCAGCAAGCTTCAGTGCTTCAGTAGTACTCCTTTGTTTCGAGACCAAATTTTCTTCTGAAGGCAATTTTCCACTTGCCTTCTTCTTTGTTTTGGAGCTTCCGAAGGAAACAGATTTTCCTTCCGAAGATGGAATCTTTTTAGAATACTGGGAAGTCTTTTTCCTAGTCATATGAAGAGTACCTCCTAGATTCTATGGACAATCCTTAGGAAGATGAGAAGTACTTTCACACATGGCACATTCTATTTTCTTCTTCCCAAGAGCCCTTTTCTGAGAACAAGACTGATTTTGATCACATCCCTTCTCCAACTTCATCTTTGCAGATGCTAAGACAGTCCTTTTGGAGTTGGATGGTCCAGGTTGTGTAGCAGTGGTATACAACAATTCAGTCTTTTTCTTGGTGCTGAGATGATTTGAACATGAACTAAATCTCTTAGCAGAAGAGTTTAGGTTGATGTCTTCATTCTTCACCACTTAAAATTCTACAGAGATAAAAACTTGTTTCTTCCTAGAATCAAAAGTGGCCTTGGTCTCTTGAGCCTTCCTAGCTTTTCTTTTGCTCTTTCTGATCAAGGTTTTTCTCATAGACTTGGTCATCATAGTCTCATTCTTCTCCTCAAAAGGATAGTGACCCTTCTTAGAATCCTCTTCTTCACTATTCTTAGAGAGATTCTTCACTATCACTTCTTCATCCACTTCAATCAAAGGGTCTATGAGAGGAAGCTCATCTTCACTAGTTTCACACCTAGGTGATCTTATAGACAAGATTGTGTGTGGAGGAGCTATCTTATTAGATCCCAGTCCCTGCTTGTTTTGATGACACACCTGTTGGATTCTTTATGCCCAAGACACATAGAACATTAATGTGGTTAGTACGTTATGATCCAAGTTGGGTCATACCCAATAACAAGCTAAGCAAATACCAATATGTATTGGAATTGATGATATGATCATGCAATTAAATAACTACACTAATTTAGAAAATGGGTTTTCTAAATAAATTGTATGTGAGAAATAATAACTTATATGGATATTTTGTTCATGGATATTATTTATAATGTTATTTAAGTTGCTTAAATAACATCAAATAATAATAGTGTGTTTAAGTTTTATAATTAAGAGGTTAATTATATAACTAATAATGTAACTAGTTCACAATTAAGTGGGTGTTTAAAATGGGGGGGAAACCCATTTTAAGGAAAACTTTCGGTCGCCCTTAAGGGCATATATTGGTCTTTTGTTGCCTAAAAAAAACACACCCACTAGAACTAGACACACTCTCCCATTTTCCTACTCTCTCTCATACATGCAAGACTTGTCTTTTCTCTCATCTTAGAAGAAACACAAGGCTGAAAAAAGGATTTTTCTGCAGCCTCTTCTTGCGATTTTGGTGTGAAAATCGTAGCAACAAAGGTCTTTTGCTTGAGGTTTGTGGGTATTCAAGCTTGAGGACATCTTCTTTGGTGTTTTGGTCCTTCAAGACTTCATCTCCTTCTCCACATCAAACGTTTTGGGCAGCCCTTTTGGAAGGTGTTTCATCAAACGTTTTTGGCAGCTTTGGAAGGTAGTTCCATGGTTGTTTATGGTTGTTATTGTTTACTTGTTTGCTAGTTATTTCACATATATATGATCCTTATGTTCTTGGTTTTGTTATTGTCATGATATGAGCCTTAATTTTCAGATTACAAATGATAATATTAAAGTTATATTCCGCTACGTTTTCAAGTTTAAAAGGTTAAACTACTTTGATATGGTTCAACAAACCCAACATTGGCATCTAGTGCTGGATATGTGGATGACTAGCTTCATTATCCTTGTAAAATTGGTTTTATAGGACTTTAACAACCTAATAGGGGCTGTTTTTTTGTGATGTTATAAATCCCCAACCTTTCAAGGTTATATCTAACATGCTTGTGATTGAACCTTGAAAGAAAAGATATCAAAATGTTTGATTGTGTTTTGTTTGGACAAAAACACCCTAAATCATTGGTTTATGTTGGCTGAAAATTTAGGGTCATATGGGGATTTATTTGGTTCTTGGATGTTGTTTCATATTGGTGCATAACCTAGCCTTGACCAAGTGTTGATTTGGTTTTGGATGAATGTTTTGTTTTGGTTGTATTCATTCTTATGGGTTGTAATAATTATTCCTTTGTGCTTGTATTTGGATGTAATTTATTTAGTCATTCATTTGTGATGTAATAGATAGATTAAGTGTGTTTTCTTTTATTAGAAAATTGGTATTAGGATATAAATTTTGTAAAAGAAGATGCACAAAGTTGGAAGCACAAAAGGAAGACACAAAGAGAAGGACTTGAAGCATTTGGATGCAAGTTCAAGTGAGGGTCTTTGGAGATCTCATCTTTTGTGATGTGTTCAACCTTAGGAAAGACCAAATGACAACACTTGTGATGGCAAACAAGTGTTGTCAACATAGTGGCTATGATTATGCACATGTGATTGTTGCTTATATGCTTGTTTGATTATTCATTTTATGTTGATTGCTTGATATGTGGATATGCTTAACAATCTTAATAAATGATCATAACAAGCTGAATTTTCATGGATCTTAATAATTAATATGTTAATAAAAGTTATTAAAAAGATTAATGATTTCAAATAAAAGTGGTTTTATTAATAGGAACCATAGGGTACCATGTATTTGAAAGCATGCAATTACAAGGTACATAGAGTTTTCATAAAACTAGAATTAATGAAAACTAAAATCCTTTTCGGAACATGTTTAACACCATCCTTTTACACAACACTCGAATCACTTGAGAACTACTTGTGGGATAAAGGTCACCTAACAACTTTTAGGGAACTTGTGTGTTTGAGGTGGGCTTAACATATTTGTGGGATAAAGGTCACCTAACCACTTGTATGTGTAAACTCACATGTGTGTGTAAGTAGGACGACTTGAATTG
>BJCM01226239.1:0-16828 GCA_018326385.1 Flaveria bidentis | reverse complement strand
ACAATAATAATAATAATAATAATAATAATGATAATAATAATAATGATAATAATAATAATAATAATAATAATAATAATAATAATAATAATAATAATAATAATAATAATAATCTAATTCAATAATATATAGAACATGGTTTAAGTACTAATACAATATGTAAAATAGGTTTATGATCTATTAGTGTTGTAATTTAATTGTAAGTGTCTATTTGGTTTGACATAATAAAATGAAAGAATAAATGAAACGAAGAATGGAATGAAATGAATAAGATAATGAAATAAATAATTAAATTCTATTATCCTGTTAGGTTAACTTTTACAAATAAAATTAATTATTACTTGTGTTTTTATTACATATGAAAATACGAAGGAATTGAATGTAAAAGTAGTTATGGCGGTGGTGGTGGTTTCTGATGATGATGGTGCCCAGTGATGGTTTCCGGTGGTGGTGGTGGGCGGGTGGTTGGCGACGGGGGTAGTGGTGTCTGTTAGTTGGTGGAGACGGAGGTGCTAGCGGCCGGATGTCATTTGAATCATATTATCACACTAGACGTCATGATGCATTTTCTTATAGCAATATTGGTCCGAAAAGTCCATATATCATCCGAATCATATTGTCACGCTAGGTGTTGTTGGTTCACATGTCAGAAGAGTTTATTTATGTCCTACAACATCAATCAATGTCAAATAGTATTAAAAAGATCTAGTTATCCAAGGTTACTCAAACCATTTTATCATGCTAAATCCGAATTACTCTAAAAATTTATTATTGGAATTCTTATTAAAACTATCATCCATAATAAAAAGAATTATCCATATAGAAGAATTGTACACCTTTGAATAAAAGAAAACAAAAAGCAAGTAGCTTATCACTACATGTATAATATCCCATATATCCATAAATAAAGGGTGGAGAAATAATTAGATTTATTATTATTATTTAAAAGGACGAGTGAAATTATATTATTATGGTCAGGATTGTAGATTCTTTATGTTATTCCTTAGCCTTGATTTGATTCCGAAGAAAACGCATGTCATTTTCATTGTATTTGATATGTTTATAGTTTTTGTTAAATTCTAAAAACATCAAAATATTTTTTATTAGATTAGTTGTTATTACAAACTACTTGTAACCTTAATTTCATTAGATTATGTCAATAGATGCTAGCAATAAAACTTTTATAAAAGGTTTGTAATTAATTTATTTAAGCAAGTCAAGCTTTTTACCAAAAAAACTCGAACTCGAGTCTTACTCAGCTTGATCAAATCGACTTTTATTCAAGTCTCAACTCAAGCCCAAACAAAAAAATTGAGTCTGAACATAAAATGAGTTTTTGTATATTGTTGGTTGAATTAGAAAAGGCATAAGATGAGAAAGTTACATAATAAATAATAAAAGAGAATCACAAGAAAACTCAAAGAAGACAAAATGTGGTAAAATCATACATCATGTGACATGTATAATTCTACATGTTACACTTACAATAAAATTAAGAAATTTTCACAAATGATATTACAATGCGTGAGAACTAATCACATGATACATAATTCACCAGGGGCGAAGCTTTATGGGGGTTGGGCTTCCGTCCTCTTTTTTTTCATCAGTAGTGTAAATTTTCGACTCGATAATGTAAATTTTCGGTCCGGTAGTGGAAACTTTTTAATAAATATAGAGTCCGCCCCCCTAAAATAGTTTACTTTTGCCCCCGCCCCCCTAAACTTTGGTTCAAGTTCCGCCCCTGTAATTCACGTTAACATGCTCAAATCATTTTCGCACATTAGAGCACAAGGGAAATGAGAAAGATAGACACAGTTCGTCATAACATAACATGTGCCATTCGTGTTTTCTTTATATCTATAGTCATATCATGTAGCAAAAAGTTATAAAAACACCATGAACATGAAGTGTTATATGTATCATATTATCAACTTTAGCTCTAAATTAAAACAAATGTGTTTTATAGTGCTGACTACTAGAACATGTTTTTGACATTAAGATTAATAAAGATACGTTAATTAAATACATTTAAATGATAAAGAATCACATTATGATCTAAATTATTTACCACCAGACGACTAAGTTCTTTAACAATTACATTTCCTTTTTCATATATCATTATCTTCCTTTCTTCTTCTTGTCCGCTAAAAGTAAAAGTGAAAAAGTAGTTCATATGATTCGCCGTTATTTAATCATTCTCGTTTGAAGTAACACATATTAATGTTTCAACAACCTCTTTTGTTTGGTAGACACTTTAATTTAATGTTAATGTTTTATCCAGATAAAAAGAACAAAAAATGGAAAGTTGAAGGGGTAAAAGTTAAAAAGTGGTATCCAACATACACTTTTCCGAATATGCCATTCATCTCCCTCGAAAACTTGAACAACTTCACCTTTATTTAAATTGAAATATTTGCGCTCGATAAAGGATCTTTAATGTATACTTGTGCAAAAGATTACTCCAAAATTTTAACACAAAAAACTTAGTATATAATAAAGTTATTTAACCATTTGATAAATTTAATGTTTGAATAATTTTATTTAAGCAAAAATGTTTGATGGTGTCTCTAAAGATAGTTGTTATATTAAACATACCCATCTATTCATTTTCTAGTTAGTACTGCACCTACAACTCAATCAGAAAGAAACCCACAGAGCTCTCTAGATCAACCCAAAACATATAAGCAAACTATAAAAATAGTTCATTTTTAATATTCAAGTATTTTAGATAAGTTATGTTAATTATGATTTGATTATTGGATTATTTAAATTATAACAAAATAACTATGTTCTGATCTCTGTCTTATTTACTTTGGAGCATCAAAGAACTTTTCGTTCAATGATACTAAATATTATGATGTTCGTTTCAAGTAGTAAGTGTTATAGTCGAAAACACATAATATAGATTTATGAATATATTCGGTGCTTGTATAAGTTTGTCCTCTAAAAACATTCATAGGGTATTCAAAATCTCTATCAGTACAATTTAACAAAAAAATCACAATCCCTCTAAATTTATATCTCATTTATCAAAACCTCTTAAGCTATATATTTATCTTTATCTTACCTAATTAACACATATTTTATTTTTTTCATACATTCATAATAAACTAATAAATGATTTAATTCTTACGGTTTATCACTCCAATTGTTCATAATTCGATGATAGCGTTGAAGACTAAAGTAAATAGTGTAACATGAATGTGAGACCGAAATATCAACTCGAACCCTTCTTCCAACTACCATTATACAACCCGCATTATCGCCTATGTTTTAAACCGATCTACGAACCATACAACCATCACAAACCAGTTAACAAATCCAACAACACTTATTATTATAAAAAATAACTTTTTTTTTAATTATTTGATATTTATTCTAGTACCAATGGGGTCACTCTCTTTCAAAGATCCAAAACCACTCAACACTACCCAAAGTACAACTTTCAATTCACAAAGTACAAGTCACCAATGCACTACAACTCTAGCTTCACCACTTACAACTCTACACCAAAACCATCATCAACTACACACCCGCCTAGTTGTCTCTCTATCATTCAAACCCCTCTCTATATTTATCACTTCGAGGCCACAATAATCACTCACATTTCACCACCATAAAACCCCTCAACATTCATCGATTCTCTCAATTCTCCGTCGTCTGATCCCTTTTCCGGCCGCCGTACCGCCGCCGGAGCTAAACCCACATGGCGACTTCCACAATTCTCTCAGATCTCGGCACTGAGATCCTCATTCCGATCTGTGCCGTCATCGGAATCGTCTTCTCGCTCTTTCAGTGGTACCTTGTGTCGCAAGTTAAGCTGTCGGTGGAGAAACCAGCTGACGATGGGAAGAATGGGTTCACGGAGGCGTTGATTGAAGAAGAAGAGGGGATTAACGACCACACGGTTGTTCATAAGTGTGCGGAGATTCAGAACGCTATTTCGGAAGGTAAATTGGGTTGTAATTTGTTGATGTTACGTGAATTTCGTTTGAATTTATGTGGAAAGCTAGGATTTTGAGAGTTTTTTGGGTTGATTTTGTTTGCTCGTAAGTTTTAATGTGAGCTCAAGGTGTTTTCCTTCGTAAATTAGCGTTTTTACATGTGTGTTAGCCATAATTTTGACTTTATGATCATTACTGTTATCCCCTTTTTACACTTGATAAAATGTTACGAGCATTCGATCATCTAAGACACGATCATTTTAACTTTGAAAACTTTTGATCAAATCCTTTTAAACCAATTTGTCACCTCAGAAGTGACTCAGACGTGACCTTTTTAAGTGATTAATTCCTAGATTGAATTTCACGGGATAGTCCGACAGATAAAGCTAAACTAACTAAAAAAATTTAAACAAGCAAAATTAAACCACAAACTAAAATGTTTTTGTGATTTTGTGTGGGGTGGAAATCCTAAAAAAGAAATCTACCATATTTATTTCATGAACAGGCAGATTCAAGTTATTTTGACCATAAGTGAAACGATTTATTATGAAATCATACAGGTAATCAATTCATTTAGGACTTGTTTCCAAAATCATTTGATGCTTGATTCTTGTTTTCAATCGAGGGTCATTTAGCAATTTTGAGGAAATCATACTAGTACTATAAGACGCACACATTGATTTGGACGTTCAAGAATTGCAGCCACGATGATTGTTGCTGCAGTTTATTGATGTTTAATTACTCTTTTTGTTGAATTTAATTCAAAGTATACGATTTGGTGGGGATTTTTTGTTCGAATTTAGATACACCTTTCCATTTCTTTAATACTATTTATTACACCTCAATTCAGTGATGGCGGTGGGTGTTGAATGCTTGAATCAATGGGTATTTTTGGTTAAAATTGAGATCTAACTTCCTTCATTTCTTATAATTGTTTGTTCAATCTTAATTGAGTAATGGCGGTGGTTGTTGAATCGATGTGAAATATATAAATTTTAATATACACGTGTAGGTAGAGTTCGTTTCAAGTTTTCATAATTTTAAATCTTGAGTCATATGATTTCAATTTTCATCAGTCGGTGGGATCTTGCTGGTTGTCGGTGGCATATTTTCAATTTTTATATTTATTCAGATTGTTTTTGGTTGCTATATGCTAACGGGATTTTGAACAATATGGCATCTTTATGATTCAAATGCGATTGCATCTGATGTTCTTCATAGATCTACTTGGTTTGGGGTACCATCTTTTTTTTGATGTGTGCTCTCAGAATAGACAACAAAATATGCCTAAAATGTGCGTAAAGCTGTAAAGAAAACAAGAGAGTATTTTGTCAGTTTGTGCAGGCACCAATAGTATTAGTATGATTTCTCCTTAAAAACAAATATAATATGTCAGTAGTCTGTATATTTTTTTTCTAGTCTTTTTTGAAAGCGTCATTTCTGCACTTAAAGTTTATGTTGGCATGTTTTTATGTGGAAATTCAAGCCCTTGATTGAATTTTCTCTTTAAAATTGCAGGAGCAACATCTTTCCTGTTCACTGAATACCAATATGTTGGGGTATTTATGGTCATTTTTGCTATTCTAATCTTCGTATTCCTTGGATCCGTTGAGGGATTCAGCACAAGTAGTAAAACATGCACATACGATGCCACCAAGATGTGCAAGCCTGCGCTAATGACAGCTGTCTTCAGCACTGTGTCATTCTTGCTTGGTGCCATCACCTCAGTTGTCTCTGGCTTTCTCGGGATGAAAATCGCCACATATGCAAATGCCAGAACTACCCTTGAGGCTAGAAAGGGTGTCAGCAAGGCTTTTATTGTTGCATTCCGATCTGGGGCAGTTATGGGATTCCTCCTTGCTGCAAATGGTCTTCTTGTGTTGTATATCACCATCAATCTCTTCAAGATTTATTATGGTGATGACTGGGAAGGCCTTTTTGAGTCCATAACTGGTTATGGACTTGGTGGTTCTTCCATGGCCCTTTTTGGTAGAGTTGGTGGTGGTATATATACAAAAGCTGCTGATGTTGGAGCTGATCTTGTTGGCAAGGTTGAGAGGAACATCCCTGAAGATGACCCCAGAAATCCTGCGGTAAAACCTTTTCTCTCCCCTCACCCCCTCTACATCTTTTCACGGTGTATGAGAATACTACCCTTGCAATATGCTACCATGCTCGGGTCCTCTATTTGAATATATTAGCGGTGGAAAGATGGGCAGATTGGGTAACAGGTCAAACCAGGTCATCTTTTAATACTGGTCGAAACAGGCCAGGTTGGGTTGGTTTGACCCACAAACATGTTTTTATCTATTTTTGATTACGTTCTCCAAGGGAAAAAAATATTATGATTACAATTATTAAAACAACAATCTAAATCTTTAAATAATAACATTTCCATTTTTAGCTAATTTTTGTTTGCCCTTTCCTGAGATAAACTACAACCCAAGTTGGCCCATTTATAAATAAATACATGGGTCAAATTGCCACCTCTACAATATATATAGTTCTGCGGGTAAACTGATGAATGAAATGGCTAAATGTTACAGGTTATTGCTGACAATGTTGGTGACAATGTTGGGGATATTGCTGGTATGGGATCAGATCTGTTTGGATCATATGCCGAGTCATCTTGTGCTGCCCTTGTTGTTGCTTCAATTTCCTCGTTCGGCAACACCCATGATTTCACCTCAATGATGTATCCACTTATTGTGAGCTCTGTGGGCATCCTAGTCTGCTTGATCACCACCTTGTTTGCCACTGATTTCTTTGAAGTCAAAAACGTAAAGCAAATTGAGCCTTCTTTGAAAAATCAACTCATTATTTCAACTGTGTTGATGACTGTTGGTATAGCCATTGTTAGTTGGATAGCTCTTCCTTCTAGCTTTACCATCTTCAATTTTGGAGCCCAGAAAGTAGTTAAAAACTGGTATGATCAATGTGTTTACTTTTTTAATATTGGAAAAAGATGTCCTGAAAGCTTACACTTTTGTAATATGATGCAGGCAATTGTTCTTGTGTGTTGGTGTTGGTTTGTGGGCTGGTCTTATCATTGGATTTGTGACCGAGTACTACACTAGCAATGCTTACAGGTACTATTTTTTCTTCTCTAGAAAGACAGTTTGTTAGCAGCAAAAACAAATATAATGGTTCAAAAGGTCAAATACTTGTATTTTACTAACTTGACTGTTTCTTTTAGCCCTGTGCAAGATGTTGCTGATTCATGCCGTACTGGAGCTGCTACAAATGTTATATTTGGTCTAGCTTTGGGATACAAATCAGTTATCATCCCGATTTTTGCAATTGCAATAAGTATCTTTGTTAGTTTTAGCTTTGCTGCTATGTATGGTGTTGCTGTGGCCGCCCTTGGGATGCTGAGCACCATAGCCACGGGTTTGGCCATTGATGCATATGGTCCCATTAGTGACAATGCTGGTGGCATTGCTGAAATGGCTGGAATGAGCCACAGAATTCGTGAGAGGACTGATGCCCTTGATGCTGCTGGAAACACTACTGCAGCTATCGGCAAGGTACACTGTTCTGTGGTTCTGTTTTACTTAGAGGTGACATAATGGGCAGTCCCATAACAGATCAAAATGGGTCTTGGTTGAGTTTGACTCTGAAACACTTTATATCCATGTTTTTAATTTTAAGCTAATTAGCATGTCAAATATGATTATAATTTATAAAGTTATTTTAGTTCAAATTTTAGGTTATTAAAACTTAAATGTACATGCAAAATGGGATTTAATCATGCAAAAAGATAGGTTAAAAAACTTAAATGCAGTGTTTTTTTGTTGCTTTGAGTTTTGCCAAAAACTAAACACAAATTAAATGGGTGGAAATTTCAAATCTAGTTTATACTTTTCAACTTGAATATGATGTCATATTTTTTGCACCACAGGGTTTCGCCATTGGTTCAGCAGCTCTTGTATCCTTGGCTCTATTTGGTGCATTTGTGAGCCGGGCGGAGATTACAACCGTAGACGTATTGACCCCAAAGGTTTTCATCGGTTTGCTCGTGGGTGCCATGCTTCCATACTGGTTCTCAGCCATGACAATGAAAAGTGTGGGAAAGGCAGCACTTAAAATGGTTGAAGAAGTCCGTAGGCAATTTAACACCATCCCAGGCCTCATGGAAGGAACTGCTAAGCCTGATTATGCCACCTGTGTGAAAATCTCAACTGATGCCTCAATTAAAGAGATGATCCCTCCTGGTGCTCTTGTCATGCTAACTCCACTCATTGTCGGGATTTTCTTTGGTGTCGAAACACTTTCTGGTGTTCTTGCAGGATCTCTTGTTTCTGGTGTACAGGTACGGCTTACATTATTAAGTAACTTGTCTGCCCGTTAGAACCTACTCTAAGTAAACTGTTCAAAACACCCTCTCTAGTATTTGATATAAGCAAGTTTCTAACTACTTTACATAATGCAGATTGCTATCTCTGCATCAAACACTGGTGGTGCTTGGGACAATGCTAAGAAGTATATCGAGGTACAATAAAAATGTCTTTTTTTATTTTTTATTTTACCTGGACTTTTAGGGTTAATATCATAAAAGACCATATACAATCTAATTTGGTATGCAAAAGTCCCTCAATCTTTTGGTATATTAAAGTTCTTAAACTTGTTTAAAACGCTCCTATTTGTGAAAATCATAGAAATGTCAATTTCTATATTACATGTGTAGAGGCTAAGTAGATAACTTTTTGTTGGCCGCGAATATCATGTAGACCTTTTTGGTGACGTGGAGCACAGTTTCATCAATTTTAACCGTTTTAAATACAAATGCATGTTAACACTTGGATTAGTAATTACTGGTTCATTTTTCTTTTGATAATGTTAGGCTGGTGTTTCTGAGCATGCAAAATCGCTTGGACCAAAAGGATCAGACCCACACAAGGCAGCTGTGATTGGAGACACTGTCGGGGATCCTCTAAAGGACACTTCAGGACCATCATTAAACATCTTGATTAAGCTTATGGCTGTTGAATCTTTGGTGTTTGCACCCTTCTTTGCCACCCATGGAGGCCTTTTGTTCAAGTTCTTCTAGATTCATTGTGACGAAGGTGATGCCCGCTTTGTCCTTCAGTTAACCTATCATTTCATCCGCTTAGTTGTATCACTTGACGTCTGTGCTTTATTTTTCAAGTCATCTAGCGTATGTTGTTCCAAGTCTTATTTTTGATGTTTTGTTCGGCTATTAGCATTTTTTCAATTGAGGATTTGGATGATGTAAGACATGATAAGTAGTCGTCATCAAGAGTTTGAACATGTCTGTTATTCCTTTTCCTTTCTAAATGAATGAAACAGGTTATATTTGTTTGTTACCTGAAATTCATGCCAATTTGATGCCTAGTCAAAAATCATGGAACAATGAACATAAAAGACAATGCCATTTGGGTTGTTAGTTTTAGGTAGTAGTAAATGTTAAAAGATATTTTTAAGAAAGATCAATGATCAAATCCTGATATGAGTTATATTCAGATTTTGTGCAACTTTGAATAATGAGTAGATTGATGTATGAGTTGACGTTGTTGAAAAATAAAAATGAATCACTCTTTTTAGCTAAAGGTAATACTATTTCTGATAAATTGTCTTGCGCATCATGTATGTTTGTAGAAGAGGATTTCAAATTTAACAAGTGAAGTCAAATTTAAAGTCTTAAAAAGAGTAGGGTTATGATAAAAACAATATGTAATCTAAAAAGCTTAAGAAGTATTGTAAGCTTGATACATGTTTTTCTATCGTTTAAAAGGGATGCTATTTTGATTATTGTGTCAAATAGGTCAGTTCGTTGTGATTAATATGTTCATTTGTTATATGTATTCATTATAATGTTTTACGATATAGATTATTTTATGTTATTTGGTCATTGTTTTATAAGTTATATAAACTTATTATTTATTATTATGTTTTACAATAAAAAGTATACAAAATGTTATTTTACTAATGCATTTTATGTTATTTGGTGTTGCTGCTGCGGCTGCTATTAATAATTATAATTATAATTATTATTGATATTATTATTGTAAATCAAAGTAAGCAAGAGAAAGAAAAGATGGAAAACTGATTCATTCAATTGATTTATTAGGGAGTATATATGTAAACAACTAAACCCTAAACCCTATAACAGTGGGCTGAGTCTATTAAATAGTATTAATATAATAACACCTACTCTCGTACATTTTTTTTTATACACTATCAACATTATACTTCTAAATAATATTGATTTGATTCTTTAGGACCGATATTAACTTATGTAACAGGATCAATCAGGCTGCCCGCTAAAATTTATTAAGAATACCTAGTGAGAAAAAAATTTAGTTAAAACAAAGAATACAACATGTATGATGGCCCGCTTTATTTTACATGTATGTTTTAATATTTGAAGTTCAATCTTTTATAACATCAACTTGCTTGATCTTCAATGTAGTATATTTTAGCTTTTGTGATGCAAGTGACAGTATCTTCGTATAGTGTAGTTAGACTTTGATTGTAATGAACTTATCGTGTCTATGTAATCGGATTCTATGCGGGTCTAGTAGATATATTGCATGAACATAATCAACTACTTCTATTCTTATCATTTCGTATGCCTTAACTCTTACAAAAAGTTAATTTATTATTCGAAATGCTTGTGAAGTTGTGTCATTTGAACTTTGCTAGGAAAACCCAAAGGGACAAAACCACAACTAAGAAAAAAGTGCAAGACATATTATATATAATTAATAACATACTTGATCCGGTTGTCGAGACTTGATAAAAAACAATATAATTTATCGATCTTAGCTACCTTTATTGTGCAAGGGTAAGTAAGGTCGTCTCATCAGGGAATATGTGGAAAGTGTTTAATTAATGTGACTCGATTAACTAAAAGACTCAAACTTTATAATTAAAAATTGAAACTTGAAATGAATTAATGAACACAATTGCATAAAACAACAAACTTTATAACGAACTTAATTAAATAACAAAAAACAATCACTTTCGGGTTTCTAATTCTGCAAGATCAACAATTGGTACTTTTTAAATTAGGATTTGTAAGAAATATTAATTCAAAATCTTAACTTTTGATTAAAGTGACAACAAAAGAACAATCTTTTAAGACTCGTTCATTCACAATATTACCAATTCACTTATATCACGTTACCTACTTTTCTTAATGAGTTTATGATGCAAGGAAACCAAAAAACTGATAATCAAGCAAACAACTTTATTTATAAGTAACTTGTTTAAATCAATCAAAACATAATGTTGCATTCAATAGATTAATGTTTAATACAAAAACCTAATCAATCATACCAATCGTCTCACTTTACAAGAATCTTACTTCTGAAAGCAATCAAGAGAACCTAGCCATGCATCATCTTCGTTCAATCTTTAATCTTGAGTTGGAGAATGTTTGTGGATGATTTGGGGAGCCTTAGAACACCAAAAATCACCTAAAGTTCGTCACTTTTTGTCTCCAAAAAGTTGTTTTAGAATTAGGGTTAATTTGGCTTAAATAAACTTGAAAACCACAAAATTCGGAAAGCTGGTTGGGGGACCCGCGTATCATACGACCATATGGGCGTATAATACGCCCAAGATAGCTTCAATACGCCCAACTTTCTAAAATTTTTGTCAAATACGTCCATAAATACGCCGACCAGCATATGATACACCCAGGGTAGCGTATAATACGCCGGGCCCTTGTAAAAATTTGATTTTCATATGTAACTTTTCACGAGCTTTACGTTGAATGGTAGTGGGCCCCGTAGCTCTTTTCCTATCTCAAGTTATGCCCATTTTAAGTTACTATGGTCTTGAACCTTTGTTTTTTGCATTTCTTCACTTCTCGGGCTTTGATTTCCATCCCGCTTCTTCCATACTATTCATGTTTCACCAAACTTAGTTCCGGTTTCTCCTTTTGCATCATTTGGTAATTGCGCATTTGGTTCTCGTGGTTTCATCCTATGATTATTCACCTTAGAATAAGCTTCTTTAAGCTCCACTTCCCTACACATCAAAACAAACTCAAAGTAACTTCGTTCCATACTAATGACGATGTAAAATCACATATTAGATATATTAAACCTTGAATTATTATCACTCGATCAATACTTGAGGATGATGTTAAGTCAGCACTTCGGGACCTATATAATAAATGGATTCGATTGGATTAGTTATGTCGCCTCGTTAAAAACCTTTTTAAGAAAACCTAAAGGGAGAAAAACTTAGTGAAGGGACAAAGAGTATAAGGTGCCATACCCTTAAAATCCACGTGCATAGTTCTACCACGACGCGCATGAACAAATCAGAATCATGAAAATGTTTATATGTCGTGCGATCATGTTGTGCCCCTAATGCAACTATGACTAGCGACATGAGAAAGACATGCTAAAATGTCAATACGAGATTGGTGAGTTTATGAGTTTGTATACATGTAAAAACGTTTGAGTTATAATAACATAAGAAAGATGTAATGAAATAGATAGCTAATTTATAACATAAGTATAACAATAGGGTTTTTGTGATCGTAGCTAGTTTTGTTTGTTTGCCTGCCTTCCATCATGACTGACTTAAGTCATGACAATGTATATGTAGTTTCTTGTTTTACTTATTATCTATATATTAAAAAACAAAGTGAAGGAACGGTAAATTTCATGTTGTGTGCCGTCCATTTGGGAATTTACGGTTGTGGTGTATACTTTTCTTAAATTGAAACACGTATCTTCAGCTGTTGAGGTGTAGCAACACGTCTTCTCCTTTTCTCCGCCTTTCTACTTCGGTTGATTATGATGATAGTGTTGTGAAAGGCAACAAAGACATAACTCTAATGATTTCAAATTAGGTTTCTCCCATGGTCCGATTTGTATTTTGTCTCCAAGTTCCAACCATGATTAGGGTTTCTCTAAAATGTCCGATTTGCAAAGTGTGGCCATCATCCGGTGTTGTGGCCGCGATTAAAGGTGTCAACCAACATAAACTTCTCCTCGGTTGTTATAGCCCTTTCAAAGCATCTGCTGCCTCCTCCTCTGTAGGATTGTCTGTTGCGAGGTGAGTCTCGACGTGAACTCTGAATATCAAAAAATAGCAAAACTCTATAGCCATATTTTTTACATATTTGATTCCTTCTGAAAGGTTCATGACCATGCTTCTTACATATTTGGCATATTGTTCCATGCTAATCTTCATGAATTTTCAAAGCTATCATGGTTGAGATGGCAGGTTGTGTTTGCTACCATTAAAAGACCCACAAGTAGGAACAAGGTAAGGACAGTAAGAAGTTTTCATGATCAACACCTTTTGTATCTTTTTGTGTGGATGAACGTTTGATTCATATATCCTATAAGATGGAAAGATCTTGGGTCATTTATAGCTGGATCATTTTCAATAAGAGTATTTATGCTATTTCGCAATTGAATTATGACCAAAGAATCACTCGATGCATGTATTATGCAAGGGCTACTTGAAAGAAAAAAATGGAAGTTCATGCATTAGCGTTCAATTTAGAAACCTACCATGGAAGACAAACTTATTTGTTTAGAATATTCAAAATAGTTTCTACAATGTATCAAAATGGAGTTTATGATAACAAACATTGTATACTTTTATTTGAAGAGTTATAACTGGAGTTTATGAATTTGGATGAATTCAAAATAGTTTCTTCAATGTATTGATAGTTTCTATGAACTTTACGTATCCTCTATCAGTTGCTTTTAGTTTGCAACACATTGATGATTGATGTGTATGATTTAGTTCTGCTGATTTTGGAATATTTTTAGTTTATATTCAAGTTGCATCTTCATTTCTATTGTGTATTAGTCTATGGCATTTTGTCTATTCTAGTTTATATTAAATCATTAACAAATTTATATTTAATCAAAATTATTCATATTAATTTAAAATATAAGCTTTTTATATTATGCTTCCTTAAGAAGGCTTGATATTTTTAATTTTTTATATAAATAAAGTTGTTTGAACCGAGAAAGTTCAATGTATATTCATAAGTGGTCCATCTATAAATAAAGTTGATATCTATTATTTTTTTCTTTTTTCTTTTTTTATCAACAGCAACTGTACTACAATAATTTTGATTGGACTATCCCACAACGAAATACTAATGCTGTAGTCATCAAGAGATTCATAAAAAGCTTGCAAAACAAAACAATCATAATAACCCTGGTATTCTTATTTTGTTGAAACGAGAATACCCACAATAACAAACATGAATTCAAATGAGAATACCCACAATAATTAATAATTAATCTGTAAAAGGATATATGTAATTTATCTATTGTGCAGAGAGAACATGTGTAATGAAGCCCTAGGCTTTGATACTACTTGTTAGGGTTTACGAAAATAATACAAATACAACACACATGCACAAATATAGAACAAGAAACTCTAAAGGACACAAGATACAACGTTGTTTGGTTAGTTTGACATACATTCACACACTAAAACTATAGTTTCTTTTTTATTAGCTCAAAAGTTCAAAGATTACAATTACATGCTATTAATGTTTCTTATATTTATGAGGCTAACCAGAAGACCATATATGTGAATACTATTCATCATTTTTTGATTCAATTGATTCAAACGTCCGGTCCATCTTTATTGCAAAGGGTTACAATCTTGGTGATCAAGAAACACAAACATGGGCCAAATAAGTTTTATCAAAATCTAGACTCCTCTTTTAACCCGGTGTTGACTAAACCAAGTCCATATAAAGCTTCACGCCCAATATGATACTGAATTTAAATCTTTACATTTCATATGTAGAGTAATTTGAATATAGAGATCATCCTAACCTTCACATGATCCTAGGATGTTGTTTGAAAGTTGAAACGTTGTACCTATACACGAGCGCACATGCTAGAGGCGTTAGGGTTAAACAGCGGAGTACGGATTTTAACATACATACACAAATGATTTTGAAAGTAGAAAATAATGAACAAAAGATGTAATGTGGTTTGGTCGGTATAATCTATGTCCACGGGCTGCAACTAAGATTTCTCTATTATAAGTTCAAGTTGCTCAAGGATTACAGTTACATAGTAGGGTATATATAAATTTGAAAAACTAGGCTTATAAACTTAGTGAAAAAGAAATTAAATAAATATGGCTCGAGCCCATATTCTCCTTGTTGCCAACTTGAGCCCAAACCTAAAAGCGTTCATAACCCCAACAATCTCCCATTTGAATGCTTTGCATAATCCATAACTACCATCCATGCAAACCTCATATCAAGTAACTTCAGTACTCTTTAAAACAAATACAAGTCGTCTAAGCTCGAATTCCAAAATCAAGCCAAGATTTCAATCCAAATTCTCCTAGTTACAACAGACTCTCTCATCAAGTACCTTAAGGGCTATTTGAAGTTCTCAAGACCTCTAATCCGTCAGTCACAATTAAACTAAAGTCTTTTGAGTTTAAATCCAAAACACATCCTGTGCTCCTACTATCACCAAAATCCTTGAATGGTTTTAACCTTTGACTCCTTTATGCTTGTACCATCTTAGCACTAGGCCTTATACTTTCAAAATAAACCTTGTTAGACCCCTAGAATTAATGAACCATACTTTGTCTTACTTAACTAGGGCATGCATACTCCCTTAATAGGTACCTCAACCATATACAGTGATCGAGTAAAAAATTTGGTGTTTAATTGATCTAAATTCTTGATTTTACATCATGGTTATAGTGAAACAAGTTCAAGTTTTTTGTGTTTTGGATTATAGGTGATTCGAGCTTAAGGAAACTTTTTCTAAGGTGAATAAGCACAAGATGAAACCACGAGGACCAAATGCGCAATTACCAAATGTCACACCCCCGCTAAAGCGGAAACACGGGAATGTAACGAGACGGGATCGTCATAACACATGGTACACGATAGAGAAGCAATATAAGTATGATGACAAACGTGTCATGACGACACCCGAGCACAAATGGAGACTTGTGTCGCGTTTAGTCAAAGCTCACGACAACATAGCCATAAGCATAACATATAAACAATCACATAACCAATTAGTATGACATTGTTTAATTTCCCACAACCCGGGAACAAGTGTCAAACATGCAAAGTATGAATCAGACTACAACAGTGATTACAATTGTAAGTTTGTCCAAAAAGGTTTTAGTCTCAAAAATGCATCCTAGGGTCTCCTCTACAAGGCAGCACTCCTAGATCTTCAGTTATCATGATCACCTGAAAAGATATGCTCAAAATGGTCAACAAAATTGTTGGTGAGCTTCGCCGGTTTTAAATAGTAAATAAGTTAAATGAAGCAACATGAAAGATTATATAGATCACCGCAATTACATTTTCATGTAAGAGGTTTCATAAGTTATAGATAGCTACGGCCAAACCTAGCCATCGGTCCCACACAGGAACTAATGGCCGTAAGGAAGGCATCTCATAGCGTAATAAGTTCCACATAGCGTAGCAAGATCCACACAACGCTTACGGTATATGTTACAACCAAACCAATCCTTAGGTCCCATTACCGGGATTAATGATAGTAATGAAAGATCCACACAGAAGAACCACACAGAAGAATAGGCTCAGACGCATGACTCAGTCGCACGACTCACCCATTCAGTCGCACACAACTTCATCCGCATTGACTCAATCGCACACACACATTCAGTCGCATACACACAGTCGCACAATAGGCTCAGACGCATGACTCAGTCGCACGACTCACCCAGTCGCACGGCTCAGTCGCATGGACAGGCCCAGTCGCGAAGAACAGCAGAATCGCGACTGCCGAGTGCAGAGCAGCCTCCGGTCGCTCAGTGCACGGGTTTTACACTCCAAGGACTTCCAGAATCAATATCCTAACATGTCTAAACAAGAAGCACACTCAGAAACGCAACACACAAGCCCACACGACCTCATG
>BJCM01226236.1:0-19499 GCA_018326385.1 Flaveria bidentis | reverse complement strand
CAATTTGTGATTCAAATTATGTTTCTGATGATGAAACACAACTTTAATTCATAATGTTTCACTCGAATTCTCAATCAATTACAGATTTCAGTGGATTTTTGAAGTTTCTATGTTCGACAGAACTTCAAAAACACTCAACCGAAAGCTCTGATACCAATTGATAGGATCAATTGATTCAATCTGTAATGATTTATGTAAACAATTCAACAA
This sequence comes from Flaveria bidentis, assembly GCA_018326385.1. NCBI lineage: Eukaryota > Viridiplantae > Streptophyta > Magnoliopsida > Asterales > Asteraceae > Flaveria > Flaveria bidentis. The sequence continues at coordinate 19,289 of BJCM01226236.1, read as the reverse complement.
AACACAAACAATTGTAATCAAATCAAGCAATATCAACAAATTCAAAGTGCATTGATATAGCAAAGACAATTACAAGAGTAAGAAAGCAGTTAACAACAAAAGCTCACACACTTCTCTCACTAGAAACTAAGGTCCTTTTGTTGAATTGTTGATATAAACTAGTCCCTATACTAGTACAAAATATAAAATAGACAATAAAAGACTAAATGTTAATCTTCCAAGGGTTCTAACAATTCGCATTTGTTCACTTTCTCATCCGCATTGACCTTAATTATCCACATTTCACACACTTAGTCAATGCTAATCCGCATTAACCTTCATCCACATTTGTCATACTTAGTCAATGCTCATTCGGATTGACTTTCATCCTCATTAACATTCATCTGCATTTCTCATACTTAGACAATTATTCTAAACCCATCCGTACCTAATCATCAGATATAGTTCCCATACACCATCTATCACGTTCTAAGCTCAAATCTTACCTTCTAAGCCTTAGAAACACAACCATAGGATCAACAAGTATGAACATAAACCAACATCTCATCACAATCACAGCATAGATACATTCATACACACGAGTTTAAAACCTAGTTTGATAAAAACATACATTCATGCATTTCCAACCCCCAAAATCAGTTTAAACATGTAAAAAGAGGGGTTCTAGAACTCACCTTTGCAGCTCTTGAGTATGGCTTCTTCCAAACTCGTTTGCAAATTGAATTCAATCGTCTAGAAACCCACTAAAACATACCCGAACACATACAAACACACATGAGCATAAACCCGAGGATATGACCAGTCAAGAACATCATAAAACCATGAATTCAAATTCTTTCTTCTTCTTCCTTCAAAACCGAGAGTTCTCTACTCTCTTCCCTTCTCTCTCTAAAATATTCAAGAATTGGTGATGTGTGTGACTTATGGGCGGCCATACCACCTTTTACACCCACTTTTTCAAACATTTTGTCCTTTTGGACACTTTTTACCCCTAGACTTGGGTTTTATTTCTTTTCCTTCCTTTTCTTCACTTTATTCTTCTTTCTTGGGCTTTAATAAAAAAAATAACCGGGTGTTACAATTATCTCAGTAGATCCCGGTCCCTGCTTATTCTAATAATACACTTTTGCATGCAAGGATGAGGATATAATGTTCTTGAAGGTCTCTTCAAGAAAACATTTTTCTGCCCTGGCTTTGCTGATTACAAGCTCAGCCTGGCATTCAAATAACCTACTGATGATATGTTTTATTTGAGTCTTGTATTTGCTCTTTTCAAGCTTAAGAGCCGAAATGAGTTTCCTTGGACTTCTATTTTATGTTTTATAATCATTTTCAACTCTTTCAAAATCAGCTTTTTAGATGTTTAAGGACTCAAGGTCATATCTCATCTCTAAGTTATAGGACCTATATCTGTTAACTTTAGCAATACATTTTGGGGGTACAAAGATGTTCCAATACCTTGGCTTCTTCATGATCAGTCATCAGTGCTTCGTTTGGAGATGCATATTTAACCTAGAAACTCCAATCAAAGCCTCTTATTTCAACAACAACTACAGCTTTTTGCTTGGGCTTGTTAGTGTGTGGAGCTTCTTCAGTGTAGTTTTGTCTGGGTTGTGCTTGGCCGCTATTTGCCCTTGGTGCCATCCATTCCCCAGCAATGTGTCCAATTTGGTTACAGTTGTAAGACTTCACTTTGCTTTTGTCTAGCCAAACGTTTGACTGATACAGTGGTAGAAAACTTTCTCCCTGTCCTTTTGTAGAACTTCATGGCTCTATAAGTGAGAAGAGCCATCCGTTGAACTATTTCTATGTACTCTAGATCATTTGGATGGATGCAGTCCAAATCTTCAAGGGTGAAGAGGAAATTACAACTGCTCTCATTAGCAGACACAAAGGCTTGTGATGAGTGTGTCTTTTGTAAGCTTCCTTGGATGTAGCTCTCCCTTAGTGTCTTTGGGAAGATGATGAAAGGGCCCTTTTGTGAGTTGTCATGGTAGCAGATAAGATGATGCTATGGTTCTCTGCAATCCCTTTCAACCACATGAAAAGCTAAACTCTGTTGATTGTTGGAGTTGTCAGATGGAATTTGCATCTTCATCTCCATATGGTATCCACTCAGGATACCATACAACTCAATGATAGTAAGGTTCTTGAGTATTTCAGTCCTCTTAATGACCACAAAATAGTGTGTCCATTGTTTTGGAAAATAGGATATGAACTTTCTCACAATGTCCTTATTCTTAAGAGTTACTCCAACATCCATTTGAGTATCCACAATCTCAACATACATGAAGTATTGTTGAGTCATGGTTTCGCCAGATTTAAAAGTGAAGTTCTCAAAATGTTGCTTCAAGAGGTCTATTGTTCTCTTTCTCTTCATTATACCCCTCATACAACAGCTTTAGTGTATCCTAGATTTACTTAGTAGTTTTGCACTTCTTGAAATCTATGTAGATAGAGTTTGAAAGAGTATTTTGGAGGGAGCTCATGGCTTTCTGATCTACATCTATCTTCTTCTAGTCATCTTTAGATTAGTCAACCATTTCCTTTGGTATCATGCCACCTATAGCAACAACTCAAGAGGTGCATGGTACATTAGGTCTAGAGAAAACAGATCCTCACATCTTGTTGTCTTGAGACTTGATGAAGCCTTAAATTCTTTGGCAACAAATATCAAAGTCATCAAGAGTGATTAGTGGAGACTTTGTCATAGAATCGGTTTCCATATCAACCTTAGTGAGAGTTTCCACTTGAGTTGTTAATTGATTTGTGAAAATGGGAGGATTTAAGATGGTGAGATCTTACAATCAAGAGCCTAAAATACTCTGATAGCAATTGCAGGACTAGGTAATAGATGGTCAATACAATTAGTTTCATAAAGAGGAGAGTGTCAGAAAACTTAATGGACCAAATAGGGAATTAGGTTTATGTAAATGATATTAAGAACACAAGTAAGTAATGCGACAACACAAAGAACAAGAACAAGATAAGTATGGTTTTGAAGAATGGTGTATATAGCTCTCAAGTTCTATCACAAGTGTTACAAAGCATAAAAATAAATACAAGAACTTGAGATACTTAATACTACATCCTACAGCCGGTTATACTTTGAAAGCCAGCTAGAAACACTAATCTAGACAACAAGATCAATGTACAGTCATATAGCAGATTGCCTGTTGACTTATGACTGACAAGCCATATTTCACATCCTAATCTGTTACAAAAAAGATAAAATGTACAAAGTAGAAAGTTATAGACTCCAAACCATAATCTATAGTATGGACCTTTTTACCAACTTATTTAAGTTGGTGAGTCTTCGGCAGTAGAAAGTTGGTCAACTTTATGTAAAAGTTAATCAGAGAAAGCATGTCATTTCTGTCTTCAGAAAAATCAGTCTTTAGTCAAATTGGATTTAGAAGACATTTTCCTTGAACCATTAGAAGAATTCATCTTTGGCTTCAAAAGATTGGTCTTTGGCTTCGAAAGATTTTACACTTGAAATATTTTCTTTTAGTTGTGTACAACTTTTGAAGTAACTCTACTTTGCACTTCATGCATGCATGTTGAAAGCTTTTTGGTTGCTTTGGTTGCATCATTCTTTAAGTATAAACCTTACAAAGATATAATCAAGCCTGCTCCCATGCCAAAAACTCAAGACGATGATTTAAGGCTAGCCAGATTGAACTACTTGGGGACTAGAAACTACAACATTGATGAACTCATCTCTTATCCCTTAGAAGAGTTAAATGAATTTGCTGACACTGAGCTGTCAAAGGAGAGAAAAGAGGTAGAGGATGAAGAATTTCTCCTTTAAATCAAAGAATAAAGGAGGAGGAAAAGACTCTACAAGCATGCTCCTACCCTCCCTTAGTTCAAGAAAGCCCTGAGATAGAGGTTGTGGCAACTAAGTAATAAATTCAGGTAACAAAGAAGTATATAGATAATATATGATCAACTACTTGAGTGTCACATGTCTCCATCAAGCATCAAAACTTCTTTTGTTGTCCTATGAATACATAGAGTTCGAGTATCTCAAGAAGCTTGAGCAACAAGTGATAAAAGAAGAAAAGGCTTCTAAGAGGAAGATGAGGAAGAAGCTACAAAGTAAAGAGCTACCGTCAAAGCAGGTTTGAAGAAATCTATTGATAGTAAAAGATTGTGAGCTTCTTGAAACTGTATGAATTCTCTGAAAGGAGACTTGGTCCATGTCTCTATCCACCATGGATGAGCATATTACGGTGATCAAGCAGAAGATCAAAAGGGGTGAGCTTATTGACTTACATTCTCATTCCTTAACTATTTATCTTCTTCTTTCTTTCTCTTCTTCTCTTCTATTAAGGCCAACTTTGTTGCTTCTTCTTGTTCCTTCTGCAATAGGGTTGCCTTTTCAAATTCCACTAACATCTGCAATGGTAGAAGAAGAACTTCTTCACTAGCTGCTCTTAGATTGACAAGTATATCAATAACTTTCATTTTCTTCTTCTTATTGATAGCCTCTTGGGTTGCTATAGTTGCTTTGTAACTTGTAGCTAGTAGCTTCCCAGTGGTAAGTCTGCCTTTCTTTTTAAGCTTTTCCATCCTTTATTCTTCTAATATTTCTTCCGCGGTCATCTTCCTCTTACCTTTTATGTCTTTGGAAGCTTGAGCTTTCAGAGACTCTGGTTTACAGAGTTCAGGTTGGTGAGTGGGAAGTTGAGCTTGTGGTTATAAGGGTGATATAAAGAGAGGGGTTTTAAGAACGTCTTCACTATGTATCTTAGAGGCTAATTCAAGAATAATCTGGTTTACAGAGTTCAGGCTAATTCACTATGACCCGGGACCTTGATCAATATCTAGAGGTATAGAGCCTATGATTTGACTATCCCTTTTTGGTTTCTCAGGGAGAATAATGACTCACCCTGAGGGCCTATGGTTTGGGTTTGGGGCTCATGGGATTGAGAATGAAGAGGCTCAATACCCATATTGAGATCAAATGAGGAGGATGGTTGGACCTCAGACTGAGTGGGAGCCGATTTTTTCACTCTAGCCTTTTTATGTTGAACAAGGGGAAACTTGTTCAATTAGAGTATGTTGAACAAGGGTTCGTTTGGTGCATATCTAATATGTGTACTTAATGGTATGGGTAGAAAGAATTGGCATGAAATGGTTGTGTCTGGTGTTGGTTCATCACATCTGTGATTTACAGGGGTATGTCACAAGAAGCCATTGGCTCAATCATACTTGGAAGAAGTGCATTATGTCTTCAAGTGAAGTTGGTGGACACCCTCTTTAGAATCATCAAGATTCCCAGCCTCATGTGAGGGACAAGAAGAGTGGCTTCATAGACAAGTATGTCTTGGTCCAACTCATAATTGATGAAGTGTTGAATAAACCTGGGAACATGTATAATGTTTCCCTTTGAAAGTTTCCTCTGAGATTGTTCAGCACAAACTTGGATTTGTTGAAGCAGACGCTCTTTACCAACCCATGAACTAGGCATCAAAAATCATAGAGAATTTGATCCCACCCCCTAATTTGTTTCATAGACAATGGAGCACTATGTGAAGCAGGAATTTCCAGTCGTAGGAAAAGTAAATTTGTAGGAAGTATTTAAATGGGGTAAATTGGCAGATGGATAAGGCGAAATGATAGTTTGGGGTATGATTTGATATCGTTGGTAAGGATAAGTAATATAAATATTCTGACATCATTAAGAAAATAGCATTGGTAAGGTAAGATAGTCCTACTTTCGAAAATGAGAAAGTCTTCCGAATGAAGAAGTTTTATCACTTTGGAAATAGATTTGATGACACATTGAATGTTCTTCTAAGTCTTAAACTATCCAAAGATAATGCAAACATAAAGAAAGTTTCTTTCAAAAGATAAATAGAATATCTTTCCAGGGAAAGTTTCTCTTCGAAAGAACTCATAGTTAGCAAATTTGGAAGAAATACTTTTAGTAACAGTGCTTAGATTGTATGACAAAACACATATTTAAAAGGTTTTTCATAGAAGAAAAACTAGTCAATGTTTATTATCCCAATAGTTATAATCAGATATTTAAATCTTTGTTCATTAAATGCTTTGGTGAACAAATAAGCATATTTTCATTTGAGTCAACTTTGACTTGTTTGATTAGATTTTTCTCTTGAATATCTCTTTTAAAATGGTACTTAATGCCAATGTGCTTTGTATTTTAGTGCTTGACCAGATTTTCTGTAATGAAAATGGAACTCTTGTTATCAATATGGATAGGAGTCTCCATGAAATTGAAGCCATAATTCAACATCTGATTTTGAATCAACAATAGCTGAGCATAGTAACTAGCAACAACAATGTATTCAGCTTTAGTAGTTGACGTTGAGACCCAAGATTGCTTCTTGTATTGCCAGGAGATTATCCTTCCACCAAGAAATTAACATCCTCCTGATGTTGATTTCTTGTTGATATTGCAGCCACCATAGTCACTATTAGTGTAGCCATAGAGATTGAAATCTTGATTCCTAAGATACTACTAACCTAGCTAGGGAGCTCCTTTGAGCTATCTAAGATTCACTTGGCAGCAACTAGGCGAGAAACCTTTGGGGTGGCCTGATATCTTGCACAAAGTTTCCTAAATCTCCTAAGTGTCCTACTTCTCCTCTGAGTAACACCGTTTTATTAAGGAGTTGTAGGAGCACTATATTGTTTGGCAATCCATTTTGAGTTATAGGATGAGTCAAGAACTTGATTCTAAAACTCGATCACTTGATCACTTCTAATTAATTTAACCTTGTGATCAATTTGATATTCTATTTTAAGAATAAAAGACTTTATAGATTTAGCATTTTTAGCTTTAGATCTTAAAAGAATACCCGTGTAAATCTAGTGAAATCATCAATAATCACATGGTAGTATGATTTCCTTCCAATGCTCATTATACTTGTGGGACCAAATAGATCCATGTGCAATAAGTGTAATGGAGTGGTGATAATGTTAACTTTTTTGGATTTATAAGGAACTCTGTGTTGTTTTCCTTTAAACATGCAACATAGATATCCTTGCAGAAAAATTTCTTTTTTAGGCAGACCATGTACCAAGTTATTTTTTACCAAATTATTCATGGTTTTGAAATTAACATGACACATTATTTTGTGCTATAAAGTTGACTCATCACCATTAGCTTTCGAAATAATGCATGATTCTTCACCCAGTGGGGAAGCATTATTCATATCAAGCTTGTACATATCCCCTTTCCTGGGAGATCTAAGAAGCACCAATTCCTAAGGAATTGTTATCCCGGGTCTGAGGATAATGCACTCATGTTCTGTGAAAAGCATTTGGTACTTTTGATCACAAATTTAGAAACACTTAAGAGATTGTGTTCAAGTTGTTTGACAAAGTTTACTTTTTGGACCTTTAACTTACAATTGTATACACTACCTCTACCAGAAATCTAGCCTCTAGTTTCACCTGCAAACTAAACTAGTCCACCATCCAAATATGGAAATTGTTGAACAATAGATTTGTTCCCTATCACGTGCCTGGAGCATCCACTATCCATAATCCATACATTTCTATTTTTGTCATGTGGATGTCCCTACACAAAAGGTGAAAAAGTTAGTTACTATTAGAAACCCAAGCCTAGTTGGTATTGGGCTCCTCTAATATGGATAACATAATTGAACCAAAAAGTATGCATATGGTTTGGGAAGAAGAGATTTGGGCTACAACATCTTCTCTATTCTTCCAATCCTTCCTTTGGTTGATCAATGTAGATAGCTTGATGAAGCTTTAGCAGCATGGCTTTCTTCCAAGGCTTCTTTCTTCTAATCTTGATGGTTTTTTACCTGATCTGTCCCGGTTATGGTCTCCATAATTGCATCATTCTTTTCTTAAGAGGTAGGGGTTCACTATATGGAACCTCTTGCTCTTCAGTACCACATCTTGGTTGTCTTATAGACTTATAAGAATGTGGTGGAGCAATTTCATTAGTTCCCAACCCACCTTTGTTTTGATAACAGACCTTTGAGTGGGAGTATGATGCAAGAATGGTTTTGAAGTTATGCTCTACAATAGCATACTTCTTTGCTTTAGCCTCAACTATGACTAGTTGGGCTTGAGCCTCAATTAACTTGGAAATTAAATCTTTGATTTTAGCCCTAAAAATGAAGTGTTTAAGTTTAAAAGATTATATAACTTTCTCTATCTCTTAATTTTTCTTTTTATAGTTAGACTCTATCGTTTTAAAATCATATTTTAAGATGTTTAAGGACTTAATATCATATTTGATTTCCATGTTATAGTAATGATACAGTATGACTTTAGCAATACAAGCTAGAGTACAAAGATGTTCATATACCTTACTGTCATGAGTTCCAGCCATGAGTGTTTGAGCAGGGGTCATATCTTGTACCATGGAACTCCAGTCAACTTCATGAGCTACAGCAGTAGTTTGTTGTTCAGTTGATGTTGTAGCAGCTTTATGTGTGGCAGGATGTGTGGAGGCTTGAGTGGCTCCTGGATTGGATTTTGGAGCTTTGCATTCCCTGGCAAAATGACAAAGATGACTGCAGTTCTAATACTAGGCCTTGGTTTTGTCAACCCGAATTTGTATTTGATTGGGTTTTGAGGGAACTGCCTTCTAGTTCTTTTAAAGAACTTCTTTGCTCTATAAGTCAATAGAGCCATTTATTGGATGATGTCCACGTATTCAACATCATCAGGGCGAAAGCATTCTAGATCATCAAAGCAGAACTGAAAGTCATAGAATGCTTATTTCCTGAAACAAAGGCACAATTGTTCGGGAAGGGACTTGATTGAGCATGTTGAGACCTTGGTGTCTAAGGTACTGCTAGGGCTGATGGGTTCTTGATCCTTCAGAAACAACTAAAGCATTACTAGCAGAAGGACTAGAGGTTTTGCTTATGTGGTAGCCTTTATGGGTCTCTATCTCTACAAGGTATCCATAAAAAATGTCATATAGTTTAGTCATTGTCAGAGTGTTCAAATTCTCTATTCTCTAGATAGAGACACAGTAGAAAGTCCACTTTTAAGGAAGTGCGCTCGTGAACTTCTTTGATATATCTCTCTTCTCAATAGTTACTCCTACCAACTGAAGTGATGAAAATAGATCCATACAGCTGAAGTATTGTTGGCTGAGGGTCTCTCGAGCAATGTAGGTGAAGTTTTTGAACTGTTGCTTCATGGAATATTTCTTTGACTCATTAGAACTAGAATACATCTGCGTCAAAGCATCAAAGAGTTCTTTGGCTATTTGGCAGTGCTCAAAGCCTACTATTATGGAGTTTAGTATGGTTGTAAGTAGTATAGTCACGACCTTGCTATCGATGTCCATTCTCTTGAAATATTCATTTGAGTACTCTTCAATGGCTTTCTCTATCATGGCACCATTAACAACTGGTGCTGCCACTTTTGGATTGTAAGGACCATGTGTAGGACCGTTACAAGGGGTGATGCACATTTACAACACAACAACACAATTGAGGAGAGTTCTTTAGAACACTTAATAGATCAAATAGGGAACTGGTTAACTAAAGTAGGAGATGCTAAGAACACAAGTAAATGTGAGACAGAACAAGATAGTAAACAACACAAGTATTTGGTTTTCAAGAATGTTGTATATTCCTTCTCAAGTTTTATTACAAAGTGTTACAAACCATAATGGAAAGTAACAAGTACTTGAGATACATATACTACAACCTATAGGCGGACATACTTTGAAAGCTAGTTGAATACATAAGACTAGACAACAAAATCAAATGTAGAGTCAAATGGTAGATTGCCTTTTGACTTGTGACTATGACATGCTATACTCACATCCTAATATATTACAAAAAGGATAAAGTACATAAAGTAGAAAGCTCATACTCAAGACCTCAATGTACAGCTTACAAAAAGAATAGATCTTTTCACCAACTAGTGAAAGTTGGTGAGTCAATAAGAGTTGCAGCGGAAACATGGTCCAACTTTATGGAAAAGTATATCAGATAATAGCATGTACATAAAAGTCTTCGGAAGAAATCTTTCTTCATAAACTGGCTTTGGAAGACTTTGTATTTGAAGCTTCAAAAGACTTCATATTTGGCTTCGAAAGATATTGATCTTGGCTTCGAAATATTTTACACTTAGAATATTTCATATGTAAGATGTAATACTTGCTACGCATTTCAACTTCACTACTTTAGTGCATGTATGCAGAGAGACTTTGGATGCTTTGAATGTTTTGATTGCATCTGACTTATTAGAATCCTTACAAACTCCCCCTAGGCTGGTGCTACCATACCAGTTGAAGATCTTGATCATTTGACAATCCTTATCATGATAATGACCATACCCTTCTTCATTAAATGGTTAGGATCACTCAAACTTTCATAGAATCTTCTCATCTCAAAGAGATCATGTAGAGGTAGGCTGAATAAATCTTTCCATGTATATTCATTCACACCACCTTGATCTCTGATCACATGCCATCTTTCTTGATTAGTTGTGAAGGTCCAGGATAAGATATGTCTCTCAGAAGCAAGAGGAGCCACTTGAATTGGAGTTGATTGGGCTGCCTCTTCATGCACTTCCTCAGGTTAATATGATTCACCCTGAGGTATGGCGGTGGATGGTTTAGACTTCTTCTTTTTCTTTGATTGTGGTTTTCAAGTCATCCTCTTCCTCCTCTTTAATGATTTTAACTGAGAAGACTGGTTTGTAGCACCTTGTTGATTAGTTTTGTCTTACTTAGTTGGGTGTTCTTCCCTCACAGGTTTAGAAGGAGAGGGAGTTTGACCCAGCTATGGATCAGAAGATAAAGCTTGCTGAGACTTAGCAGGAGGTTCAAGTTATGTTGTCTTAGGTTGTTCAACCTTAACCTCCACTTGAGGAAGAACTTCGCTTGAAAGGGAGTGCAAGTCAAGTAGCTATTCTCTTTTGATCTTCTGCTTGATTACCCTAATATGCTCATCCATTGTAGATAGAGACATAGGGCCAAGTCTCCTTCCAAAGAATCCATACAGCCATAAGAAGCTCATCATCCTTTGTCTATCAGTAGACTTCTTCATGCTCTTTTGGATGATGGCTCTTGACCTTGCAACATCTTCCTTCATCTTTTTCTTAGTTGTCTTTTGTTCTTTAAGTACTTCAAGATTAAGCTGTTTGAGATACTCAAACTCTATGTACTCAAAGGACAAGGGAAGAAGTGTAGATGCCTGGTATAGGCCTGTGGCACTCAGGTAGTTGATCATATTGATCCTATTAGTCTCTTTGTCTACTTGAAGTTGTTGTGGAGCCACAGCCTCTTATGTAGGACTTTCTTGAATTGGGGAGAGAGTGGGAATATGCTTGTACAATCTCTTTTATCTCTTCTCCTCTTTGATTTGGACTTGTAATTTTGCATCCTCTGCTTACTTCCTCTGTCTTGACAATTCCATGTCAGCCAATTTATTAAGTTCCTCTAAAGGGAGAGATATAACCTTATCAATGTCATAGTTCCTAGTTTGTTCATAAGTAATCATGATTGCCCTCAACTCATCACCTTAAGTGTTTGGCCTGGGAGCAGCCCTGATTGCAGATTCCATGAATCCTACAGACCTAGAGGAACTTTGTCCCCTTAGCTTCCCCTTCCTCTCTCTCTCTCTTCCTCAATGTCCTCAAAAGTCATTTTTCTTTTCCCTTTGTCACTCACAGACCTTTGTGATTCAGCGTGGAGAGGGCTTTGGCCTTCATTGCTTGGTGTAGCTTTAAAGCTCTGGCCATAGAAAGCTTGTGATACACCTTCACCAGTAGGTGCTTCACTAAGGGAATGAATTGCTAAAGTAGTTATAGGTGTCATAGGGCTCTCAGGCTCTACCACTGGGTCTTCAGCCAAGGTTTCCCTTTTGAAGCTAATCTTAGGGTCTGCCTCAACATCCAGTTGACCAATAGTATGACCTAATTGCCTTTGTCTCCTTATTAGACTAAACTCTTCAGTAATCATGTCTTGAATCATTTGTGCCAGCTTGTCAACTTGTCTAGATTGGCTTGGATTTACAAGTAGCATGTTGATCAGATCAAGACCTTCATAGTAGTTCAAGGTCTGAAAGTTGAAGACTTCTTGCTACCGTTGAACTCTTTGAAGAATCAGGGCTCTTCTGTTTGCATCATACATCTACCCTATGATGTAGTTGGAAGTTCCTTGAGGTGGAGATGACACTGCCCTTGGTATACCTTCCTCAAAAAGACATCGAATGAAGGAGTCCATACAGTCCACATCAATGTGAACCTGAGGAATAGCTGAGTATGGACAGTTTCAAGTGAGGATGGTGAGTCCTTAATATCCATGCTCTGTGAAGAACTCCTAGGTTTTGTGTCTGTGATGACTTTCTCCCCATTTTTGGTAGCATCATCCACTTGCAAAGATGAGCTAGAGGTTAGATCAATCATATTCTCAGTTCTTGTGCTCCTGGTTGAGCTCTTATTAATGGTCTCCCAGCTAGTTTTTCCTAAACATAAGATATCTCAAGTTGCTAATCATTGACCCTGTTTTGCAAGGTAGTCACCTGAGATTCAAGATGACTAACCTTGGAGACTAGGTAGGTGCATGTATTTGACAGTTTTTGCACCTTTAGTCTCTGATTCCCCTCATCTTCATCAGAAGAATCATGTGGGGATGAGAGAATTGGACCAAATTCCTTTCTCCCATCACTAGCACAAAGTTCTTGGTTGTTGGTTTTCCTCTACTCATTGATAACTTCAGTTGAAGTGGCAATGGAGTGAGTTATCATGGTTGAGATCTGAATGATGTAATCACTTGCTAAAGTGACTTCCATATGGATCTCTAAATAGGTTTAGAAGTATCCACCTCAGCAATAGGTGACTGATGTGGGCTAGACATAGGAGACACACGAGCACTCATTTCTCTTTGAGTAGGGGAGGAGTAGAGAGACTCATGGTACTCACTGAAACCTAAATTTTCATCAGTATAGAAATCAAGGTTGGGAATTGGGTGGTTTAAGCCTAGAGGCTGGGGATGGTAATTGTACCCTGAAGGTTGTTCACCTGAGTGTTGAGACTTAGAGTGAAGGCTTAAGGCGGTTGGGCTTGTGAGCTCATCAGGTTGATCATGAGGAACCTTAACACTAATCCTTGAAGAGATGGGAGTGGTTTGCTCCTCAAGAGAAGCATGAGCTCTAGTATCCACTTCGTCTATTATGGGTGAGTGTATGGGGGCCTGCATAGACTCAATAGCTTGATTAGGGGTTTGTTTGGATTTTCTTTTGTAAGTGTGGGTGATTTGAGATCTTTTTGGTGGTTGGGAGGTAGAAGGTGTGGGTTCAACACTAGCTTGTGTTGCTAGGTTGTCACCTTGAGCAATGAGCTCTAACATCTTTGGGACAAGGGTGTTTCTACCCCTAAGAAGCTAGCAGTTAGCTTTTTCAAGATTTTAAAAATTCTGGGCTTCATCTGTCCCAATTTAATAATATTACATGTTTCCCTCAACTGTGAGCCCAATTCATAGTTGAGAATGTATTGAACATATCTAGGAGACATGTAATACTCGGAGGAGTCCAAGTTAGCAAGTAAATTTGTATAAACAAATTGAGAGTACCTGAACTTGACCCCCTGAACCATTTCATGTACTATGAAGGAGAGATCCTCTGGAATCTAGTCCCACCCTCCATGCTTGTTGGACAAGTTGTGGATACCCACATGAGGCAGGTATTTCCAATGGGATAAGACTTTCCCTTTCTAGAAGGTCTTTACAGAGAAATCTCCCTCATAGCCCAACTGTTCAAAGGAATAATTTAAACCCTCTTTTTGGAAGAACAACTCACCTTCTTCATCATCCAATTGAAAATGATTGTTGATAATGGCCGGATAAAGATTGTCCTCGCCTACACTATGGCAGACAGTGCCTTCTCCCTATCCATAATGACCTCTTGGCAGGTCTTCAAAAATCCAAGCTAGTGATCCTCATAAAGAGTAGGATCAATAGTAAGGGAGGTGAAGTAGTTGGACATAGCCAGAAAATGGCAAACCGTTGAGAAACTATCATCTTTCTTAGACTTCAACAAAGCAACCTAACCGTGTTGTCTGTGAAGTTGCATGGAGAAATCAGGGTTATTTTAGAGATTTAGATTCGCCATTTTGAGAAGCTTAAGAGTGAAGGAAGATGAAGAACAAAGGCGGTTTTGGAGAATGTAGGTTAGAGAAATAGTGCAGATGATGAAGACAGTGAAAGAGGGGGGAACCGTTGGGTTTATATGTGAAAAAGATCTGAGACAAATTTAATGAAAGAGGATTTGAAATCTAGACATCGGTCCCACCTCTGAAAAAGTAGTTTTATTTTGCCCAAAAAGTAGTTTTCTTGTAAGTTGAGAAATCTTCCAAAGGTTATTTTGCTTCGGAAGCTCTTGAAGAAAAACTTTCGAAGGCAAATTGACTTCGGAAGATATTTCAAATATTTTTGAGAAATTTGCTTCAGAAGAGATTTAAAACACAGAGTGTTTATTCTATGAAGAATAGAAACTTCCGAAAGGAAGTTGCTTTCGGAAGAAAATTTGTCCTTATAAAACATACAAGTATTTAAGTTGACTTTAAGCTTCGGAAGGTATTTCAGAAATTTCTTCCGAAGGTAAAACCACTCAAGTAAATATTTGTTTTGCTAAGGTATAAGTTTCTTCCGAAGGTAATTTTTAATCTTTCGAAGGATAAAAAAGATCAAGATTTTGAAAAATCTAAGAAATGTCTTTTAAAAAGATTTTACTTCCAAATAGAACAAGGACTTATCAAGGTGGGGTTTTAGAAATAATATGATTAAGTTTTAAGAAAAGCTACTCAAAGTTAATCATCCCAATAGCTGATACAAGATATTTGAATCTTTGTTCATCAAAAGCTTTGGTGGATAGATCAGAATATTGTTCATTTGTGTTAACCTTGACTAGTTTGATTAATCCCTTCTCAAAGTTATCTCTAATCAAATGATACCTAATATTGATATGCTTTGTCCTTGAGTGTTGCACAGGATTTTCTGTGATTGAGATAGCTGTAGAGAATATATGAAGAGTCTGATGCAACCCAAACAACCAAAGTCATTCTATATGCATGTTGCACAAGTACTGAAGAATAATGCTTAGGAAGTTTTACACTTACAATAGAGAATACTCTAAGTGTAAAATCTTCCGAAGCCAAGACCAATATCTTCCGAAGCCAAAGATGAAGTCTTCCGAAGCACCAGAGACAAAGTCTTCAGCTCTTGAAGATAGATTTCTTCATAATACTTATAGTATCATTCTTTATCTGATGTACTTTTCCATAAAGCTGGACCCCTTTCTGCTGCAACTCTATAAAATCACCAACTTGCATGAGTTGGTGAAAAGTTCCATGCTTTTGGTAACTGTACATTGAGGTCTTAATTCTGTAACTTTCTACTTCATGTACTTTATCCTTTTTGTAATAGATAAGGATGTGAGCTATTGCATGTCATAGTCACTAGTCAAAAGGCAATGTGCCTTTTGACTCTACAATTGATTTTGTTTGTGTCTAGTCAATTGTATCATGCTGGCTTTCATTGTATAGCCGGCTGTAGGATGTAGTATAAGTATCTCATTTTCTTGTATCTTTCATTTATGCTTTGTAACACTTGTAATAGAACATAGAGAAAGCAATATATTGCATTCTTGAAAACCATATACTTTTGCTCTTGTGTTCTGTCTCTTACATTACTTGTATTCGTAGTGTCTTACTTGTGGTTAATCCAGTTCACTGTTTGATTAAGTTTTAGTTAAGATCCCTCACACACACAAATACTAAACTTTTCAAATGGCAGCCATTTCTAAGACTAATATGGAACTATAACCATGAACAAGTCCCCACTGATCACTCTTGATGACTTTGATACCTAGTGCCTAAGAATGGAAGGTTTCATCAGGTTCCTAGACTCAAGAATGTGGGAGTTTGTTGAGAATGGACCTTACATACCTAGCACCCCTTCAGCTACTGGTGCTGGTATGATCCCCAAGGTTGTGGCAAACTACTCTGATGAAGACAGGAAGAGAGTAGAGATCGATAGAAAAGCCATGACATCCTTTCAGACTACTCTTCCAAACTCTGTATACAGAGGTTTCAAGAAGTGCAAAACAGCTAAATAGTTGTGTGATGCACTAAATCTGATGCATGAGGGTTCCTCTGAAGCCAAGGAGGACAAGAAGGATCTCCTGAAGTAGTAGTTTGAAAACTTCACCTTCAAAACAGGTGAAACCATGACTCAGCAATACTTCAGATATGTTGAGATTGTGGATACCCTTGTGGATGGAGGAGTTCCTCTTGAGAACAAGGACATTGTAAGGAAGTTCATGTCCTCATTTCCTTGGCAGTGGACACACTACTAAGTGGTGATCAAGAGGACTAAAAAACTCAAAACCCTTACTCTGACAGAGTTATATGGGATTCTCAGTGGCTACCAAATGGAGATGAACATGCAAGGTTCATCTTGCTACTCCAACAATCAAATGGGTTCAGCCCTGCATGTGGTTGAAAGGGATAGCATAGAACCCTAACATCATCTCATATGCTACCCTGACAATTCACCAAAGGGTCCTTTCATCACCTTCCTAGAGACACCAAGGGAGAACTTCACTCAAGGAAGCCCATTCCAAGAGACAAGCTCTTCTCAAGACTTTGTGTCTTCTGATGAAAGTTATAGCAGCTTTCTTTTCACCCTTGAAGACCTGGACTGTATCCATCCAGATGATCTGGAGTACATGGAGATAGTTCAACAGATGGCTCTTCTCACTCACAGAGCCAAGAAGTTCTATAGGAGGACAAGAAGAAAGTTTCCAAGAAATGCAACCAGTGGAAAGTTTGGCATGGACAAAGGCAAAGTCAAGTGTTACAACTGTTACTTGATGGGCCACTTTGCCCGGGAGTGCAAGGCACCTAGAACAAATGGTGGCCAAACACAGTCCAGACCCAACTACACTAATAAAGCTACCCATAATGAGAAGCCAAAGCAGCAAGCTAATGTTGCTATTGAAGAAAGAGGCTTTGAGTGGAGCTTTTAGGTGGAAGATGCTTCTCCAAACCAAGCATTTATGGCAAATCATGATGAAGCCAAGGTATTGGAACATCTCTGTACCCCTGAATGCATTGCTAAAGTTAATAGATACAGGTCCTATAACTTGGAAATGAGATCTGATGTTGAGTCCCTAAACATTTTAAAAGCTGATTTTAGAAAGTCTGAAAAGGTGATTATAAACTAAAGATAGAGGACTTAGAGAAAACTATTTCAGTTCTAAAACATGAGCACACAAATTTTAGGACTCAGATCAAGGATCTCATAACATAGCTTACTGAGTGCCAGGCTAAGCTTGTGATCAGCAAAGCCAGCCCAGACAAATGTGTTCTTGAAGAAAAGACCTTCAAGAACTGATATCCTTATCCCTGCACAACAAGGTGTGCTATTAAAACAAACATGGAGTAGGATCAAATGAGATAGCTCCTCTACACATAATCTTGTCAGTAAGATCTCCTAGGTGTGGAACTTGTGAAGATGAGCTTCCTCTCATAGATCCTTTGAGTGAAGAGGATGAAGAAGTGATAATGAGGAATTCCTCTAAGAAGAGTGAAGAGGAGGATTCTAAGAAGGGCCACTAACCTTCTGAGTAGAAGAAGAAGACTGTGATGACCAAGTTAATGAGCAAGAACTTGATCAGAAAGAGCAAAACAAAAGAAAGGAAGGATCAAGAGATCAAAGCTACTTTTGACTCCAAGTAGAAGCAAGTTTTTATCTCTACAGGTTTTGAAGTAGTAGAGACTGTAGACATCAACATATACTCTTCTCCTAAGAGTTTTGGTTCTTGTTCAAATCATCTCAGTTCCAAGAAGAAGACTGATATGTTGTGTACCACTGCTACACATCCTGGACCATCAAACTCCAATAACGGTTCCAAGCCCAAAAGGACTGTTTTAGCATCTGCAAAGATGAAGGTGGAGAAGGGATGTGACCAAAGTCAGTCTTATTCCCCGTAGAAGGCTCTTGGGAAGAAGAAAATGGAGTGTGTTATGTGTGAGAGTACTACTCATCTTGCTAAGGATTGTCCATACAATCCTAAGGGTACTCTTCACATGACCAAACCAAGGAGTTCAAAGAGTTCCAAGAAGATTCAAGATTTGGAAGGAAAATCTGTTTCCTTTGGAAGCTTCAGATCTAAGAAGAAGGCAAGTGGAAAATTATCTTCGGAAGAAAAGTTGGTCTCGGAAGAAAGGAATACTTCCAAAGCACAAAAGTCTATTGTAGTGTCTGCAGAATCTTCCGAAGGATCAGTCATCGAAACTTCCAAAGCATCAAAAGCTTCCGAACTATTGAAGGTCAAGTCCAAGACTCCAAAGGTTGTGTGGAAGTCTAAGAAAGACCAAGTGACTGAAAATTCTCCATTAACAACATCTCAAGATCCTCTTAGAACAACCATAGGATCTATTACTATTGCATTACCTTCTGTTTCACTTTATGAGCCCAAGACAAGTAAGGCTTGGGTTTCCAAATGTAACTAATCATTTTCTTTGTGCAAGGACAGCTCAAGAGAAGCAAAAATATCTGGATCATTGATAGTGGCTGTTCTAGGCACATGATAGGAAATAGGTCACTACTCTAGAACATTAAAAGAATTGATGGAAGGCTAGTTGCTTTTGGAGGAGATGAAGGTGGTTACATATTTGGAAGCGGGCAAGGTCACTAATGGTAAGCTCAACATTGAAAAGGTAAACTTTGTCAAGGAGATTGGGTACAATTTTTCTGAGTGTGTCCCAATTTTGTGATTAGAGTCATAACATGCTCTTTATTGAGCATGAATGCATTGTTCTCAAGCCTGGGGTGGTCAATCCTCATGAGCATATCCTGTTTAGAGCCCCCAGAAAAGGGAACATGTACAAGATGGACTTGCAAGAAACATCTCCCTCTGGAGAAGTTTCATGCTTTCTAAAGCAAATAGTGATGAGTCTATCCTATGGTATAAAAGAATGTGCCATGTAAACTTTAAAAACATGAATAAACTTATTAAGAATTGCAGGACCGTTGAAGGCTTGCAAATTACAACACAACAACACAAAGAGGAGAGTGACTCAAACTTAATCAAACAGTGAACTAGATTAACCACACAAGATGATACTAAGAACACAAGTAATTAATGAGACAGAACCAAAAGAACACAACACAAGGAAATGGGTTTTCAAGATTGCAGTATATTGCTTTCTCAGGTTCTATTACAAGCATTACAAAGCATATTTTAAGTTACAAGAACAAGAGAATACTTATACTACATCCTACAACCCGGTCATACTATGAA
>BJCM01226228.1:0-18411 GCA_018326385.1 Flaveria bidentis | reverse complement strand
TACATATATATATATATACATATATATATGTATACATATATATATATACATACATATACATATATATATATATACATATATATATACATATATATATATATACACACATATATATATATACATATACGTATATATATATATATATAGGTATATTCGAAACGAGTTGGTAAAGTTGGTTTGACAACCACTTGGTAGTGTTTATTATTATATAGATATGTCTTACACTTTAATGTTAAATATAGACTCGCATTATATATTTTTAATTGATATTGTTACTTAGCCGACCCAAAATAGGAAATCAAGCCTAACATCCGAAATTTTGGGTATAGTTTGTCACTCATTTTTATAATATATAAATTAATATCCTAATTTAAGAGAAATATACCTTGATTTTATTTAACATTTATTAGCCAAATTAAATTCCTTTGTATGCTAGTACATTATTACAAATTAAATTATATATTATCTTTTAGTACCGTTGATCAAAAACCAACGATGAAGATCTTTCATATTTGTATTATTTTTCATCTATAAGTAGCATTAGAATCATGTATCATTTGATACCATATTATAACAATCCACTAGTGTAATCAACCATCACTCATTCGTTTTTTATTACAAATGAAGATATACCATGCTTTTGTGATAGTAATGTTAGTTGTTGCGTTGGTTCTTATACAAAAAGTGTAATTGAGTATGGCTGTAAATTGTGATTCAAGCAAACTAGAACCATGTCGTCCGTTTCTAACTGATGATAGCTAGTTACCATATTCAGATTCATAATGTTGCGTGAATATAAAAAATCAACATGGTTGTTTTTGTACTTTTTTAAAGGATCCTATATGGGGAAAGTATATTGGTAAACCTCAGGCTAAAGCTGTTGGCACAGCTTGTGGTGTCGAAACACCTAACCCTCTCGGTGGTAAAAAGTATCATGATGCTCATGTTTTAGTGAACTAGTTATTGATTCTCAATTTTAAAATTAGTCGATGAAATTGTGGCCCTTTATATTTTTCTCGTAATTATATAAAACAATAGTGACTCCCACAAGTTACCATAAACACAATAAGAAAGTGTGACTAGGTTAAATACTAGAGAGCTACTATGAGTTGTGTTGTATGAAACTTAGTTAAATATAAAATCTAAATGAACTTGATCATAGGCTTCTTATAGTTAAATTGATTAAAATTTGTAACTAAACAAACCCATTAGTTATCAAACTACAACAATATATTATTTAGAAGGTTATTTATTTATTTATTTACAACTACGACCCGAACACTTATCATCTTACTTCTACTCTTAAGCTACACATACAAATGGGAAACAATTAGATAATGTAGGATAGATTTCCATCTCAAGACTTGAACTAACTAACTTTTGCATGTGGATCACAACATTTACCATTTCATCGGAACCCCACACTATTAGTGTAACACCCGGTTAATTCCTTTGAAGCCAAAGAAAGAAGAAAAATAGAAAGAAAAGAAATAAAGCCCAAAATCGAGGGACCAATCTTGCCAAAACGTTCGAATATTTGGAGGAGTGGGGTATAAAAGGGGCATCGCAGCCCATTCTCCCCTTTTCATTCGACTAGAGAGATTAAGAGAAAGGGGCAAGAAAAAAACCTAGGGGTCTTGAAGAATCAAGTGAAAAAGTCAAAGTCAAGTGAGTCTGTGAGAAGCTATACTCGAAAAGGCTTTGAATGTGAGTTCTAGGACCCCTCTTTTACACGTTTTCAACTGATTTTGGGAGCGGAACACATGGTAAATCATTTTTGGTTGTGTTGGGTGTAAAACCCGTATGTATGTGTATGTGTATGTGTGTGATTCGGGTGGGGTTTGATTTTGGGCTTTGTTGTGCTTGAATGATGTTGTGGTTGTGTTTCTAGGGCTTAGGATGGTTGGTTTTAGCCTAGAGCATGTTAGAAAGGGGCTGGAAGCCGAAAACTATAGTGCAGGTTCAAAGGGGACTGCATTCTGCACCCAACTACGGCTATGCGACAGGAGGCCATCCGACGGAATGTATGCGACCGGTGGACATACGACCGAAAGGCATGTGACTGAAGTCCATGAGCATGGGTGCCATGCGAATGAGGTTCATACGCATGGGAGCCATGCGACTGAGAGTCATACGCATGATGGTCATGCGACTAAAGGAAATGCAGATGAGGGTCATGTGACTGGGGGAAATGCGGATGAAGGTCATACAACTGAAGCCCATACGCCCGAATACCATGCGACTGAGGTTCACACGCATGGGAGTCATGCGACTGAAGGCTATGCGACTGGAAGTCCATGCGCCTAAGTGTTCATTCGCCTATAGTTTCCATTCACCTTAGTGTTCTCATGCACATGGGAGGCCATGCGATTGAATA
Organism: Flaveria bidentis; assembly: GCA_018326385.1. Classification (NCBI taxonomy): domain Eukaryota; kingdom Viridiplantae; phylum Streptophyta; class Magnoliopsida; order Asterales; family Asteraceae; genus Flaveria; species Flaveria bidentis. Next base: position 16,034 of record BJCM01226228.1, on the reverse strand, counting down.
TGGTCCATACGCCCAAATAGGGCTCATACGCCTAAAAGAGCATACTTTATTTTCTGACTTTCGGTGGAAAATGCAGATGTAGGTTTTGACTTGGGAGGTTCCCGACGGTTCATATAAGTTGACTTTTGAGGTCATAGACGTTATGATGGACTTGATGTATGATGGGTGCTTATGCACGATTGTATGTATGTGGTATGTTATGTATGCATGTTATGCCTTGTATGGTGATGTTGTATGTTTCTGTTCATGTTCCTGGCTTCGTATGATTGTCTTCCCATGGCTTTAATTTGTATGTTAATGAATGAAATGAAAAGTATTAGGTAACATAAAGTGAAAGATAATGAAAAGAGGACCGAAATGAAGAATGCATGCATTAATGAATGAACGAATGTAATAAAGGCTTGCAAGCAAATGTATGGAGGTTCACACTCAATGAGGAGTGTTAGCTCAACCATGTGCGGGTTAGCTACCCCATGAGGATGCATACTGGGGCTTAATCTGTGTGATTAAGCAAATATATGGAGGTTCACACCCAATGAGGGGTTGTCAACTCAACTGTGTGCGGGTTAAATACCCCATGAGGATGCACACAGGGGTTCAATCTTTGTGATTGACCAGATGTATGGGGACCTTGTCGCTTAACCCTAGATGAATTGCTTGGTGCTCTAGAGGGGGGTTAAGCACGTGACAGGACCTAGATGAAAACAAAAAGATAATAAGTACGAAATGAATGATGATGAAGATAATAATTATTATCTACGTGTACGTACAATGTGTGCTCACGTTCTAAGACTGTTATGGTTTGAAAGAAAGTGAAGGATGGTTTTTAAGTGAAGTAAAGTATGTTTTATTATAAAACTAGAACTCACTCAGCAACGCTGACTTTTATGTGTTTCTAGTTGACAGGTAACGTTGCTGAGGATGGCATGGGGCATCTACTCAGCTCTTTGGATGGCATCCATTTTTATAATGCTTTTGTGATGTAATGCAACATGTATTTTATAATTTGATAACGATGTATTGTTTTGCAAAAGCTTTTATAATGAAATGAGATGTCTGTTTTAATGATTTTGCTACAATGTTTTCTTTAATTTAATGAAAATATATGTTTTAGGTGCAATGATTGACCAGCTGTAAGCGTCCCGGGAACAGGGCCCTACAAGTTGGTATCATAGCCAAAGTTTATGTGAAACGGGTAAATTTTCAAAATAAACCTAAACTTAAACTAAAAATGGGACGAATGGGAAGGGATCCCAGTCTAAGTAGCTGTGTGCCATCAAGTATTTTCATAATGTTAATCAGTATTACATGCACATGTTATGTGGTTATGTGTTGTTTGTAGATTTAGATACTAATGTTGTCAGGATAGGTAACGCTTAGGGTATGAAGAGTAAAGTAAGTGGCGAATCATAATTGGCCAATGTAATTAGGGACTTACTATACTTGACATAAACTAAGTTGTTCCCTTGAATGACCGTGTTGATGTTTGAATCTTTCAGTGTGTGTGTGGATGGTCGGTGGTAGATCTTCAAAAGCTTCACGTGGTGGAGGTCGTGATGCCGAACCGCGACCCAAAAGAGGAAGGCCTAGGGTTGAAAAGGTGGTTCATGAAGAACCCTAGACCCCTCATCCGGAGGGTGGCAATGAGAGTACCAATCTGAGAGCCTCAGTAAAAGAGGCTGTTGTGGAAGAAGTTCATCAGGTCATGCAGACAATCTTACTGTCTGTAGTGACCGAAGTTATCAAGGCTATACGAGAAGGGGAAAGAAAGGAGAGAAACCAGTCTTCGGGAGGACGGGAGCAACCGGAGCCTGAAATGGTTCTATCTGATGACGAAGAGGAGGAAGAAGAAGAGCCTGCGCCGGAGGTGGCACGAGTCTGTAACTACGAGGCATTTCAAAGGTGTAAGCCCCCTAATTTTGATGGTAATGGCACTGCTGCTGCTGCTCACCGATGCATGAGAGAAATGGAAGTTGTTCTGAACATCAGCGAGTGTCGAGAAGATCAGAAAGTGAAGTTTGTTGCCCACTCTTTAGTGGACTCAGCTTTATGCTAGTGGGATAATATTGTCCAAGCCAATGGTAGTCGAGCTATTAGGAGAATGAAGTGGTCTGAGTTGAAAAGATTGGTGATTGAAGAGTTTTGTCATCATAGGGTGATGGATAAGGTTGAGAGAGAGTTTCTGCAGTTTGAGGCGGGGACGATGACACATCAGCAGTATACCTCCAAGTTTAATGAGATGGCATGTCTGGTGCGGGACCAAGTGACACCCTTGTCATGAAAAATCAAGAGGTGTGTTCAGGGCTTGCCGGAAGATATCCGTAGGCACATGATCGCTGCCCGACCGAGCACGTTTAGGTCGACAGTTGATTTGGTAGGAAGATTGTATGACGAGGGAGAGGTGGTGATGGCTGAGGTGAGCAAGAAGAGTGGTGGCAACCAGAACTGGAATAGGAAAAGGTTTGCTTGGGGAGGTGCCTCAATGAGTAACAAGAAGGCACAGGTGGATGATTGCCATGTGGTCACACTGGGTACCGGATCAAAGAAGTGTGGAAAATATGGGAAGGAGCACAATGGCGAATGTAGGTGGGGTTGAATGTCTGCTTCAAGTGCAGGAAGCCTGATCATATGGCTAGAGATTGTGGGGCTATGAGGTGTTTTAACTGTGGGAAAGTGGTCAAATGAGTAAGGATTGTAAGAAGCCAAGGGTTGAGCGTTCTGGGGTGAAGAAAGCCGGAGGAGAAGGACTGAGGGCGAGCGCCAGAGCGTTTAAGATGACACAAGAGGAGGCTAGGACGGACCCAGATGTTGTGTTAGGTACATTTCTAGTAAACCAAAATTTAGCCTCCGTGTTATTTGATTTTGGTGCGAGTAAAAGTTTTATTTTTGCTGCTTTCTATGCTAAACTGCCCGTTAGTAGTAGGAGTGTTGATGCGCCTTTTAATGTAGAAACTGCCATAAGTAATTCTACTAGGATTTTTGAGGTGATAGAAGGTTGTGACGTTGAACTAGAAGGTCACAAGTTTCCTTTTAGACCATTCGTGATGACCTTAGGCGGGTTTGACGTAGTTCTTGGGATGGATTGGTTAGCGGACAACGAGGCGAACATTGTGTGTCGCAAGAAGATGATTCGGTTGACAGCGCCTCACGGGAGTATGGTGATGGTTTATGGTGATCGGGTCATTACGATTCCAAAGGTGATTTCGAGGGAGGTGGCAGGAAAGTGGATGAGGCGAGGATGTTGTGCCTACTTGGCCTATGTAAAGGATGTGAATACACTAACACCACAACTGTCCGATGTGCCGGTTGTGCGTGACTTTCCAGATGTATTTCCCGAAGACTTACAAGGAGTGACACCTAACCGTGAGATCGAGTTCCAGATTGACTTGATACCGGGTGCCCAACCTGTTGCCAAGGCACCGTATTGGTTGGCTCCAACCCAGATGAAGGAACTGATGGAGCAACTACAGGAGTTGCTTGACAAGGGGTTCATTCAACCGAGTATCTCTCCTTGGGGTGCTCCGGTCCTATTTGTGAACAAGAAAGACGGTAGCATGAGAATGTGTATTGACTACCGGGAGATGAATAAGTTGACAATAAGGAACCGATACCCGTTACCAAGATTCAATGATTTGTTTGATCAGCTTCAATGTGTCAGTTGGTTTTCAAGGATAGATCTCCAATCGGGCTACCATCAGTTAAAGGTGAAAGAGTAGGATGTCCCTAAAATAGCTTTTCGTACGCGTTATGGTCACTACGAGTTTCTTGTTATGTCTTTTGGTTTGACCAATGCGCCAGCTGCTTTTATGGATCTGATGAATCGAGTGTGTCGGCCGATGTTGGATAGAATAGTGATTGTGTTTATTAATGATATCCTGATTTATTCAAAGAGCGAGATAGAGCATGCTGGTCACATTCAGGAGGTTTTGGAGACGTTGAGAAAGGAGAAGTTGTACGCCAAGTTCTCCAAGTGCGCGTTCTGGTAGCGCGAAGTTCAGTTTTTGGGCAATCTAGTGAATCCCGAGGGGATTTTGGTGGATCCAGCAAAAATGGAGGCAGTGATGCAATGGAAGTCTCGAAAAACGTCATCCGAGATTCGTAGCTTCTTGGGTTTGGCGGGTTACTACAGGAGGTTCATTCAAGACTTCTCTAAGATCGCTTCTCCACAAACCAAATTGACTCGAAAAGATGTAAAGTTTGTATGGGGTCAAGCTCAAGAGAAGTCATTCGAGGAATTAAAGGTGAGGTTGACCCAAGCTCCTGTTCTGTCATTACCCGATGGAAGTGAGGATCTGGTGGTTTATTATAATGCTTCCTACTCGGGTTTGGGGTGTGTGTTAATGTAGAGGGGAAAGGTTATAGCCTATTCATCCCGACAGTTGAAGGTTGATGAGGTCAACTATCCTACTCATGACTTGGAGCTAGTAGTCGTGGTCTTTTCTTTAAAGGCTTGGAGGCACTACTTATACGATACAAAGTGCACCATATTCACCGACCAGAAGAGCTTGAAGTATTTCTTCAAGTAGAAAGATATGAACATGAGGCAAAGACGATGGTTGGAGCTTATAAAAGATTATGACTGCGAGATCCACTACCATCCGAGCAAAGCTAACGTGGTGGCGGATGCCCTTAGCCGAAAAGAGAGACCCGAGCCAATTCGGGTGAAAGCATACCAGTTGATCATGACCTCTGATGTGATGAAGCAAGTCAAAGAGTTTCAAGATGAGGCATTGAAAGAAGATCATCTTAACTCCTAAAGAATGAGAGGTCTGGTTGTGGAATTGGGTGAAAACACACTTGGTGTTAGAACCTAATTTGGACGAATGTGGATTCCTTGTTTTGGGGATCTACGTATGAAGATCATGGACGAAGCTCACAAGAGTCGATACTCTATTCATCCTGGTGCTACAAAGATGTACCAAGACATGAGAAAGAATATTGGTGGTCGGGTATGAAACGTGATGTGGTGGAGTATGTGAGTAAGTGCCTAACTTGCTTCTAAGTGAAGTCGGAGTATTAGAAGCCATATGGAAAGATCCAACCTTTGGATATACCAGAATGGAAGTGGGAGCACATCACCATGGACTTTATTACGAAGCTACCGCCTACCCCGCAAGGGTATGATGCTATATGGGTAATAATTGATTGTTTGACGAAGAGTGCTCACTTCTAACCGATCCGCGAGACATATTCATCCGAGAGGTTGGTGGACCTTTTCATTAAGGAGATTGTAACTCGTCATGGTGTACCAGTGTCTATTGTGTCTGATCGTGACACCCGGTTTACATCCAAATTTTGTATGAAATTCCACGATGCTATGGGGACGATGTTACACATTAGCACGGCTTATCATCCCAAGAATGATGGTCAGTCAGAAAGAACCATTCAAACATTGGAGGATATGCTTAGGGCATGTGTTATTGATTTCGGAGGAAGTTGAGATGACCACTTACCGTTAGCTGAGTTCTCATATAACAACAGTTATCATGCCAGCATTGGTATGCCCCCTTATGAGATACTATACGGTAGGAGATGCCGAACACCCATGTGTTGGGGCGATATTGATCAGAAAGAATTAGGGAGCGTCGAGGTAATTGAGGCTACGACTAAGAAGTTTGAAAGGATCAAAGCGTTCATGAAGGAAGCTAAAGATAGACAGAAGTCGTATGCTGACAAACGATGTTGATTGATTGAGTTCCAGGTGGGTGATTGAGTTATGCTGAAAGTCTCACCTTGGAAGGGCATCATTCGGTTCAGAAAGCGGGGTAAGTTGAGTTCAAGGTACATAGGGCCTTTCCGAATCATTGCTTGAGTAGGATTGGTGGCCTATAGACTCGAGTTACCAGAGAAGTTAAGTGGAAGTCATCTGACATTCAATGTATCTCATCAGAGGAAATTTTTGGGAGACAAAGACATGATTATTCCACTCGAGGATATCGAGGTAGACGAATGTCTCAATTATGAGGAGCAACCAGTGGCAATCATTGATCGTAAAGAGAAGAGATTGAGGAATAAAGTGGTCCCACTTGTGCGCCTACAATGGAAGCACAGAAAAGGATCTGAGTCTACGTGGGAGACTGAAGAAGAGATGAGACAGCATTACCCACGTCTGTTCGAGGAATAACAGGTTTTGGGGATGTAACCTATTTAAGGGGGGTGTACTTATAACACTCGTTTAATTCCTTTGAAGCCAAAGAAAGAAGAAAAAGAGAAAGAAAAGAAATAAAGCCCAAAGTCGAGGGACCAAACTTGCCAAAACGAGAGAATCTTTGGAGGAGTGGGGGTATAAAAATGGCATGACAACCCATTCTCCCCTTATTTTCCCCTTTTCATTCGGCTAGAGAGAGAAAGAGAAAGGGGCAAGAGCAAAACCTAGGGTTCTTGAAGAATCAAGTGCAAAAGTCGAAGTCGAGCGAGTTTGTGAGAAGCTATATTCGAAGAGGCTTTCAATATGAGTTCTAGGACCCCTCTTTTACACGTTTTTAACTGATTTTGGGGTTGGAACACATGGCAAATCATTTTTGGTTGTGTTGGGTGTAAAACCCGTATGTATGTGTATGTGTATGTGTATGATTCGGGTGGGGTTTGATTTCGGGCTTGGTTGTTCTTGAATGATGTTGTGGTTGTGTTTCTTGGGCTTAGGATGGTTGGTTTTAGCCTAGAACACGTTAGAAAGGGGCTGGAAGCCTAAACCCGTAGTGCAGGTTTGAAGGGGACTGCATACTGCACCTAGCTAGGGCTATGCGACTGGAAGCCATCCAACCGAATGGCATGCGACTGGAGGTCATACGACCGAAAGGCTTACGACTAAAGTCCATGCGCATGGGTGCCATGCGACTGAGGTTCATACGCATGGGAGTCATGTGACTGAAGGCCATGCGAGTGAGAGTCATACGCATGATGGTCATGCGACTAAAGGAAATGTAGATGAGGGTCATGCGACTGGGGGAAATGCGGATGAAGGTCATACGACTGAAGCCCATACGCCCGAATACCATGTGACTGAGGTTCATACGCATGGGAGTCATGCGACTGAAGGCTATGCGACTGGAAGTCCATGCGCCTAAGTGTTCATTTGCCTATAGTTTCCATTCGCCTTAGTGTTCTCATGCGCATGGGAGGCCATGCGATTGGATAGGGTCCATACGCCCAAATAGGGCTCATATGCCTAAAAGAACATAGTTTATTTTTTGACTTTCAGTGGAAAGTGCAGATCGTAGGTTTTGACTTGGGAGGTTCCCGACGGTTCATATAAGTTGACTTCTGAGGTCATACACGTTATGATGTAGTTGATGTATGATGGGTGCTTATGCACGATTGTAAGGCCCCGTTCCCAGGACGCTTACAGTTGGATATTCATCGCACATAAAAAATATAATTACATTGGTATTTCATAAAGTATCGCAGAGGAAACATTTAAAAATGACCTTTCATTTCAATATAGTAGCTTTTGCAAAATAATACATCATTAATCAGTTACAAAATACGATGCTGCATTACATCACAAAAGAATTATATAAATGGATGCCATTCCAAAAGAGCTGAGTAGCCACCTTGTGCCATCCTCAACAAACATTACCTGACAACTGGAAACACATCAAAGTCAGCGTTGCTGAGTGAGTTATAGTTTTATAAAATAAAACATACTTTACTTTCATTAAAAACCGTTCGTTACTTCTGCATGATCACACATCATACGTACACATAGATAATTTCATTATTATCTTCTTCATTTGTTCATTCATCTTTACATCTTTTCTTGCACATCTGATATCTTCCGTACCAATACCATATGCTACACCCCAAACTATATGGCTACTGGGCCAAAGTCTATAAATAGACAGCTAAACATGGTGTCGTATTACCAGGGGTAAGCGTGTAACTCTAGGATAAACAAACTTAAATCAAATCACGAAGAATTAGATCAAAATAATGATAATCACAATAAATCCCCTTGATCTTCAATAAGATTGCAAATAATGTGTTTACAAATAATCCCCCAATCTATTGGTCATGCAACTATTAACCAAAACCTAATGACAATTAACCTATATATAGTCTAGACTAATATTCACTAATTGCACTTAACCCCCTAGACTTAGGCTAATTAATATAAAATTACATATTAAGCATAAAAATGACTAAAAACGAGATAAAATATATTTTGTTCACACAAAATATATTTATTATAATAAAACTCCTAGTCATTTAAATCTTCAACGTCTCATCTCGGTTCCTCGTCTCGAACGTGTCAGGTTTGACTTTTGTTGACTTTGACCGTGACGTTGACCTTTGTTGACTTTCACTATGTTGATAATATAGACTATCTTTTACAGCTCCAACAAAGCGGTAGAGGTTCTATACAAATGGTCGATCACAAAGAAAGACCCCAATGTGCATCCTCCCGGGGTAGCGAACCGGCACACCGTTGGGCTAACACCTTATAATTGGCGTGTCCCGATATCCAATGCTTGCAAGACTTTCATTTCTTTCATCATTCATTAATGCACGCATTCATCATGTTCCACTTTTCATTATCTTCCACTTTATGTTATGTAATACTTCATTTCATTCATTAACATAACATGTAAAGCCACAGGAAAGATAAACATACAACATAATAAGGAACACAACATACACAGTCATTACATCATATAGGGCAACATCATACATACATAACATGCATAGTCGTGCAACATCATCATCATGCCCAACATGCTCTCTAAGGCATCAATAGTCATCTTACATGAACTTACGGAAACCTTTGCGTCAAAACTTACACCTCCACTTTCCCCTGAAAGTCAGAAGTCAAACTACACTTTCCTTCGGGTGCAATAGACCTATTCGGGCGTATGGACACCCTTCAGTCGCCTGGCCTCCATGCGACTAAACCTCATGCGAATGGACCTCATGCGGATGAACACCAATGCGGATGAACACCCAAGCGAATGGAACTAATGCGAATGGACCACATGCGAATGAAACTAATGCGGATGAGCACTTATGCGAATGGACCCTCAGTCGCATGACTCCCCATGCGACTGGCCGCAATCATGCGAATGAACTCTCAATCGTGCGAATGAACCCCAATCGCACCTCATTCGGCCGTATGGCCTCCATTCGGTCGCCTAGCCCTAGCTAGTGCAGAATACAGTTCATCCTGAACCTAATCTGCCATTTTCGACCTCTAAGCTCATCCAAACCCTTTCTAAGCTCAAATCAATGATCCTAAACCTTAGGAATGCATATCACAACACCATTCAAGCACACACAAGCACAGAAGCAAGGCTCAAACGAATCATACACACACATACACATACACAAACGTGTCAAACATGCACACACTAAAAAACCCGATATTCAGATGTGTTCCATCCCCAAATCATTCAAAAACGTTTAAACGAGGGGTCCTAGAACTCACACAAACGACCACAATGAGAAGAGCTTCGATTTGACTTGCTTCTCAACAATTTTGGCTTACTTGAACCAATCCGAACCAACTTTTCTCCCTTTTTCTCTTCTTCTCTTTCTTTGGCTAAAAATGTGGGTGTGGGGAGAGGGTAATGGTTGCACTCTCCTTTTATATACCCCCACTTACCCAACTTTCTCTCGTTGGTGAGTTTGGTGCCTCGACTTTGGACTTTATTTATTTTCTTCATTCGTCGACTTCAAAATAAATAAATAACCGGGTTTTACAAGTCCACCCCCACGTTGATTCATTTATTCGAAAAAACATGGATAATGCTGTCTCATTTCTTCCTCGAACAAATGTGGATAATGATGTCTCATTTCTTCCTCAGTCTCCCACGTTGACTCGGATACCTTCTTGTGCTTCCACTGTACAAGCACAAGAGGAACCACTTTATTTCTCAGTCTTTTCTCTTTTCGATCGATGATTGCCACTAGTTGCTCCACATAATTGAGTTGTTCGTCTACTTCGATATCTTCCAATGGAACAATCTTATCTTCGTCTGCCAAGCACTTCCTTAGATGAGATACATGGAATTTTGGGTGAATTCCACTTAACTCATCCGGTAACTCTAGTCTATAGGCCACCTCTCCTACTCGAGCAACGATTCGGAAAGGGCCTATGTATCTCGGGCTCAACTTCCCCCGCTTTCAGAAATGAATGATGTCCTTCCAAGGTGAGACCTTCAACATAACCCGGTCACCCACCTGAAACTCAATCGGTCTGCGTCGTTTGTCGGCATATGACTTCTGACTTTCTTTGGCTGCCTTCATGAAGGCTTTGATCTTCTCAAGCTTCTCAGTCGTAGCCTCGATCACCTCGACGCTCCCTAACTCCTTCTGACCAATATCATCCTAACAGACGGGGGTTCTTCATCTCCTATCGCATAGCTTCTCATATGGTGGCATATCAATGCTGGCATGATAGCTGTTTTTGTATGAGAATTTGGCTAACGGTAGGTGGTCATCCCAACTTCCCCCAAAATCAATCACACATGCCCGAAGCATGTCTTCCAATGACTGAATGGTCCTTTATGACTGATCATCAGTTTGGTGATGATAAGCCGTGCTAATATGTAACCTCGTCCCCATGGCGTCGTGGAATTTTTTCCAGAATTTAGAAGTAAACCGGGTGTCATGATCAGACACAATAGACACCGACACACCATGACGAGTTACAATTTCCTTGATGAACAGATCAGCAAACCTCTCGGATGAATATGTCTCGCGGATCGGTAGGAAGTGAGCACTCTTCGTCAGGTGGTCAACAATCACCCATTTGGCATCGTACCCATTCAGAGTACACGACAGCTTTGGAATGAAATCCATGGTGATGTGCTCCCACTTCAATTCTGGTATATCCAAAGGTTGAATCTTCCCATATGGCTTCTGATGCTCGGCCTTCACCTGTAGACAAGTAAGGCATTTACTCACATACTCCACTATGTCGCGCTTCATACCCGACCACCAGTAATCCTTCTTTAAGTCTTGATACATCTTTGTGGCACCTGGATGAATGGAGTATCGAGTCTTATGAGCTTCATCTAAAATCTTTATCCATAGATCCCCAAAATGTGGAATCCACACCCGTCCAAATCGGGTTTTAACACCAAGGGTGTTCTCACCCAATTCTGCCCCCAAACCTCTCATTCTTTCAGAGTTAAGATGATCTTCTTTCAATGCCTCATCTTGAATCTCTTTAACTTGCTTCATCACGTCTGAGGTAATGATCAACTAATAGGCTTCCACCCAAATCGGCTCGGGTCTCTCCTTTTGGCTAAGGGCATCCGCTACCACGTTGGCTTTGCCCGGATGGTAGTGGATCTCGTAATCATAATCTTTTATGAGCTCCAACCACCTTCTCTGCCTCATGTTCAGGTCCTTCTGCTCAAAGAAGTACTTCAAGCTTTTGTGGTTAGTGAATATGTTGCACTTTCTCCCGTAGAGATAGTGCCTCCAAATCTTAAACGCAACGACCACGGCTGCTAGCTCCAAGTCATGAGTAGGATAGTTGACCTCATGAACCTTCAACTGTCAGGATGCATAAGTTATAACCTTTCCTCTCTACATTAACACACACCCCAACCCCGAATAATAAGCATCCGAATAAACCACCAGATCTTCACTTCCATCGGGTAATGACAGAATAGGAGCTTGAGTCAATCTCGCCTTCAATTCTTCGAATGCCTTCTCTTGAGCTTGACCCCATACAAACTTCACATCCTTCCAGGTCAACTTGGTTAGTGTAGAAGCAATCTTAGAAAAGTCTTGGATAAACCTTCTATAATAGCCCACCAAACCCAAGAAGCTACAAATCTTGGATGGCGTCTTAGCGTGTCCCGCACACCATTGGGCTAACACCTTATAATTAGCGCGTCCCGATAATCCAATGCTTGCAAGACTTTCATTTCTTTCATCATTCATTAATGCACGCATTCATCATGTTCCACTTTTCATTATCTTCCACTTTACGTTACGTAATACTTCATTTCATTCATTAACATAACACATAAAGCCACAGGAAAGATAAACATACATCATAATAAGGAACATAACCTACACAGTCATTACATCATACAGGGCAACATCATACATACATAATATGCATAATCGTGCAACATCATCATCATGCCCAACATGCTCTCGAAGGCCTCAACAGTCATCTTACATGAACTTACTAAAACCTTTACGTCAAAACTTACATCTGCACTTTCCCCTGAAAGTCAGAAGTCAAACTACACTTTCCTTCGGGTGCAACAGCCCTATTCGGGCGTATGGACACCCTTTAGTCGCTTGGCCTCCATGCGACATAACTTCATGTGAATGGACCTCATGCGGATGAACACCAATGTGGATGGACACCCAAGCGAATGGAACTAATGTGAATGGACCACATGCGAATGAAACTAATGCGGATGAGTAGTTATGCGAATGGACCCACAATCGCATGACTCACCATGCGACTGGCCCTAATCGTGCGAATGAACTCTCAATCGTACGAATAAACCCCAATTGCACCTCATTCGGCCGTATGGCCTCCATTCGGTTGCCTAGCCCTAGCTGGTGCAGAATACAGTTCATCCCAAACCTAATCTGCCATTTTCGACCTCCAAGCTCATCCAAACCTATATTAAGCTCAAATCAACCATCCTAAACCTTAGGAATGCATACCACAACACCATTCAAGCACACACAAGCTCAGAAGCAAGGCTCAAACGAATCATACACACACATACACAAACGGGTCAAACATGCACACACTCAAAAACCCAATTTTCAGATGTGTTCCAGCCCCAAATCATTCAAAAACGTTTAAAGGAGGGGTCCTAGAACTCACACAAATGACCACAATGAGAAGAGCTTCGATTTGACTCACTCTTCAACGATTTTGGCTCACTCTAACCAACCCGAACCAACTTTTCTCCCTTTTTCTCTTCTCCTCTTTCTTTGGCGGAAAATGTGGGTGTGGGGAGAGGGTAATGGCTGCCCTCTCCCTTTATATACCCCAACTGACCCAACTTTCTCTCCTTGGCGAGTTTGGTGCCTCGACTTTGGACTTTATTTCTTTTCTTCCTTCGTCGACTTCAAAATAAATAAATAACCGGGTGTTATAACGTTTGTATGTATGTGGTATGTTATGTATGCATGTTGTGCCTTGTATGGTGATGTTGTATGTTTCTGTTCATGTTCCTTGCTTCGTATGATTGTATTCCCGTGGCTTTACTTTGTATGTTAACGAATGAAATGAAAAGTATTATGTAACGTAAAGTGGAAGATAATGAAAAGAGGAACGAATTGAAGAATGCATGCATTAATGATTGAACGAACGTAATAAAAGCTTGCAAGCAAATGTATGGAGGTTCACACTCAATTAGGAGTGTTAAGTCAACTGTGTGCGGATTAGCTACCCCATGAGGATGCACACCGGGGCTTAATCCGTGTGATTAAGCAAATGTTTGGAGGTTCACACCCAATGAGGGATTGTCAGCTCAACTGTGTGCGGGTTAAATACCCTATGAGGATGCACATAGGGGTTCGATCTTTGTGATTGACTAGATGTATGGGGTCCTTGTCGCTTAACCCTAGATGAATTGCTTGGTGCCCTAGAGGGGGGTTAAGCACATGAAAGGACCTAGATGAAAACGAAAAGATAATAAGTACACAATGAATGATGATGAAGATAATAACTATTATCTGCGTGTACATACGACGTGTGCTCACGTTCTAAGACCGTTATGATTTTAAAGAAAGTAAAGGATGGTTTTTAAACAAAGTAAAGTATGTTTTATTATAAAACTAAAACTCATTTAGCAACACTGACTTTTATGTGTTTCTAGTTGGCAGGTAACGTTGCTGAGGATGGCATGGGGCGGCTACTCAGCTATTTGGATGGCATCCATTTTTATAATGCTTTTGTGATGTAATAGAACATGCATTTTGTAATTTGAAAATGATGTATTGTTTTGCAAAACTTTTCTAATGATATGAGATGTCTGTTTTAATGTAACCACTGCAATATTTTCTTTAATTTAATGAAAATATATGTTTTAGATGCAATGATTGACCAGCTGTAAACATCCCAAGAACGGGACCTTACAATTAGTTACTAGTTATTTTTTATATATCCAATACATATGGGGTTTCGTCGACTGGGTTTTAGTGATCGGCATTCTTTAAACGAGACCATTAATCTTCATGTTGAAATGTTGATGAAAATAAGTGTGTCTGGATGTTATTTTAAAGTTATTTAAATTATTATATCTATAAAGTTCTAAAAATTTAATATTATGTGGTTATCCTTTTAATTTTGAAAATAAACAATATAGATAATAATAATGATTAAAATTTACTAATAAATGAATAAAGTACTACTCCTCCACTTTTATTTTAATATTCCTAAAATAGTTTGAGAAATACAAAAAATCAAAGTGGCAAACCTCACACGAATCCAAATCGGACACAAAATTGACACAAAGAAAAACAGGTTTCAGGTTTTGTAATTTGACCCTTTTAAAAAAACATGTCGGTTTCAAGTTGTCCCGTTTGAAAACGAGATGTGGTTGGGGATGGCCCACTTTATAACAGGTTGACTTGCTAAACCGTGTTAGTAATATATTTTCTTAAAAGTTACTACAAGTCTTTTTTAGTTTGCATTGATAAACTATTTTTAGTTTTCTCTTTGGTTTTAAAATTAAATGTATCACTAAAGTTTCAAAATTCACATTAAAAGTTTTCAAAAAAATATTTCTTACCAAAAATAAATGTTACAAACCTAAATAGCATAACATGTGATTTTTCGTTTTATATGCAATATTAAAGTACAACTTTGATCTTAAATAACAATTGATTTTTTAGATGTTATAAAATTGGGTTATTTGATTTTAAAAATCAGAACTTTTATTTATTGATTGTGATTAATATAAACTCAGGAAATGTTTACAAACACTTATAACTTTTAGCTTATTATCCTTCAACAATTTTTTACTAACTGAGAGTCAACACCCGTTAGTTTTTTAATTAAATGGGGCTAATTTTGATCCATTTTCAACTCCACCGTCGCCAAACCTCTATTAGGTCCTTTATTCAGTGTCTAGCTTCCATCACCAATTTAAAACTATATTTAACGAGTCAAGTGGTTCAAATCAGAAGATGAAGATTGATGGGTTTTATTTTGTAAGGCCCCGTTCCCGGAGACCTCACAGTTGGTCATTCAAGCATTAAATCCCGTAAAACATTATAAATTTACAACTTAAGCAGCGGAACCATTTTAACAAAAACCATTTATTTCATTAAAAGACTGTTGTTAAGCAATACACAATTGTTTAATCGATTACAAAATAACTGTTTAATTGCATTACAAAACAACAACAATAAGAAATACGAATGGATGTCGGTGTTTCCCTGCCGAGTAGCTTCACCCTCGTGCCATCCTCAGCAATAATTATCGGCCAACTAAAAATGTATAAAAGTCAGCGTTGCTGAGTGAGTTCTAGTTTTTAAAAGTAATAAAATACTTTCTGTATGTTGTATATGAAGTTACTCTTTTCTGTGAAATACAACACTTTACTTTGTATGGGAGCATGCATTAACTATATGAACATATACTGTTCGTTCTCTTTACTGTATGCCTTGTTTACTCTGTATTCTTTTTATCTTTATCTTTCACTTTCTGAATGGACCAATGAGCAATACCCCATACTGTATGCGCGGTGGAAAACCGGTTATGGGCTATCTATATCCCTCAAAAGGGTTTTATTCACTGTATACAAGGCCGACCCAATCACCTAGGGTACGCTACAAAGGTCCTGCCAATCTCAATTGACTGGCCCTATGTGCCTAATAGGGTAGCTAACCCGCAGCACATTTGAGCTAACGACAACATGGTCGTGTACCTCCTGTAAGCTTGCAAGACTTGTTAACATTTTATTAATGTTCCTCTTCTCTTCTTTATTGCTCTTTCTCTTTATTATTACAATATACTTTACGTTACGATAATAAACATACCACGTAAAGTCACACACTATAAGTAATAATAATAGCAATAATAATAAGGAACAATCATAAAA
>BJCM01226222.1:0-10656 GCA_018326385.1 Flaveria bidentis | reverse complement strand
AATATCATCCTCTACTTTGTCTCACTTGCTGCTGAAAGGTAGTTTATGGCAGCTTGTTTATGGCTGTCCATAAGTTGTGTTTTTGTCTTTCATAGCTAGCCTTTATTCACATATTAAGATCCTATGTTCTTGGGTTTGTTTGTGACATTATACTATCAAAAGGGACTTGATTTTTCAGCTTATGAACAAGACTATAATACTAACCTTCCGCTGCGTTTTTATTGTTTAAATGGTTAAACAATTTGTTTTATGTTTAAACAAACCCCAACATAATGTGCAAAAAAGAAATGATCAGAAGACTATGTGAAGAACAAAGAGAAAAGGAAGAAAAAGCTATTTCTGCCCATGAACAAGTACAATCAGAAGTTGAAAAAGTGGTTCAAAGATTTGAAATGCCTGAAACCTCTTCTGGTCCTTCACTTCAAACCTATACCATAAAGAGAAAGTATTTATCTGAGAAGGCAAAGGGCAAAAGACCCATAGTGGAAGAAGAGCCTGTGAAGAAAAGTTAACAAGATGATCCAAGAGGCTTGCTATAGCAAAATTCTTAGAAGAACATGAGCAAGCAGAAGCTCAATTAAAGAAGCAGGCTATTTTTGTTGATCTGGAAGAAGGTGAAATTGAAGGAGGCTATGTGGTTGATGAGCCAATAGCAGTTGGTAGTCTTGTGAGAGAAGAAAGCTCAATAGAAGAAATGGTGAAAAAGGCTCAAAATGATGATTTAATAGTTGAAGCTATGTATCTGATTAATCATGGAAATGATCTTGATGAAGTCTTTGGCATGACTTAAGACGGAATGAAGGTAGAAAGGGAAAGATTGAACAAACTGGTAGGGCTACTATTGAACCTGACTATGAAAAGACCATCTCACCAAAAGCTGACAAACCAAAACTATCTGCCATGATGAAACAAACTTCAACTTCTCAATCTTTGTATCCTGATCCCTATACAATGTCTGATAGGTAAATGAAGGATTATTTATCAAGTCAAGGTTTCACAAAGAGGAAACTTGGTAACATGAAAACCAATTCCCTAAGGGTTGCTGTCGATAGGTTGATTACGGAAAAGAAAGAGAGACTTAAACCTTTGGAAGAAGAGATCATTAGCAAGAAGCCAATATAAAGAATGTCTGCTCAAGACATGCCACTCACTGTTAGAGATCAAGACTCTCTGGCACCCGTGCTTCATTGATATCCTGAGTGGTTTGAAGATCCTTCATAATTGAAGCTTCAAGAAGGTCTCACCACTACAGAGATGATAAAGGGTGTGTCTACTCCAAAGGGAAAAACAGATTAGAAAATCATTTCTTGGAAGTACGACAGTGATTGGAACATGTTCATGGTGAAGAGGATCTTCGAGCTGGTCCAATTCTATACAGAGTACTCTGCTCTAGTAAATGCCCTAGAGATCCATGACCTAAAAGAACTACCTCAACTAGAACTAATCAATCACAAATCTATGTTCAGAGGCTATGAGTTTGAAGAAATACTTAGAATGTTGAAGAGAACCGAAAAAATCAAGTCTTTGAAAGCCATATGCATAAGGAAAGACAGATCATTCAAAAACCCTCTAGAGAAGAGACAAACAAAACTAGTAGAAGAGGTAATGTTTCTAGAACTAAACGTGAAACCTATAGATGCATTAAAAAGGAAAAAGGTGGCTGGCACTAATTCCTCAATACCAATCTCCAACATTTACTATGATGAGAAGACTTATGAGTTGGTGATTGAGAGGAAGTGGAGTGGGAAAGAAGGTTCAGAAATCAGATTGTTTAGTGGTTATGAATTGAGACTATTAGATCAATCTTACACACACTATATCTTCACCAGGCACTTCAGAGAGATCTCTAACAAACTTGGTGAAAAAGATATGCACTTCTTCTTAAAGTGCATCAAGATACTAATATGGCATATGACTAGATCATTTCCAAGAGGGAGAAAAGAAAGAAGAAAAGGACATCTCTGCAGTTGGGCAACATTGTAAAACATGAGGTTAATGTAGATAGTGCTTTGTTGATTCACAGGGATGGGTTGTCTATAGTATCAATTTAGGAACCTGTTTCACTCAAGGAACTACCATTAGAAGCCATCCATTCAATGAGTAAGATGAAGATACATGTGCTTAATAGAGTAAAGATGGTTGATGCTAATGACTTTGTCAACATGATAAAGGCTATACTGGACCCATCACAATCTTAACCTCTGGTGCGATAACAAGATCCAACAAAATCTTCACAACCTCAACCACCACCAAAGCATTAAAGAACACAAACTATATAATCCTTAGGGGGAGTATTGTTGGACCCTAAAAGGATCATACATGCCAATTCAATTGGTGAGTTGATTGTTTTTCTACTGAGATTCCCACAAGTCCAAGAATTAATGTGGATGAAGATCCTGCAGTAGAAGAAGTATTGGCTTACCGCATTTGTTAATACGGAAGAAAAGAACAAATGCAGACAAGTATTTGTTCTTCCGCATCAACAAATGCGGAAGACCAGAAGAAATGCGAACAAGATTTTGTTCATCCGCATTTGCCAATGCGGATGACTAGACAAATGCGTAGAAGTATTTGTTCATCCGCATTAACCAATGCCGATGACCAACATACACATGCGGAAGATCAAGTAAATAAATGCTGATCAAGTCAACTCATCCGCATTTGCCAATGCGGATGAACAAGATGTAATGCGGATCATGACATAGACTAGTTCTGATGTAATAGGTAAGGGGTAGTTTAGTCATTTTGAAAAGGCATCTTGTCTGCCTATAAATAGAATAGAAAACCTCGTACATGAGATGATGGTTGATAGACAATTAGAATATATTTTGTCATTTACTCTCAAGGTGTATCATTACTGTTTTATGCTCAAACCCTAGCATTTACTGTAATCATCATCTTATTCAATACAAAAAGAATTTACGAGTATTTCTTTTGCGTTGAATGTTTATTGATTGTTTGTTTCCGTCTTTTAATCATTGTCTCAATCATTATATTCGATCCTAAGTGAGAATCTTAATCTCACTACTCGGTCAGGATATAAGTGGTTAAAAGGTGTTTAACAATCTGAAAATATGAACCATTTTAACCCAAAACAAAACCCATAAACAAGGATCATATGTATATGAAATAAAATGCTATCAAAACCGTAAAGAACAACCAAAGGGTGTTCTTGAAACTACCTTTCAAGAACAAGATGATGTAATATGGACGAGAAGAAGATGATGATGCTTCTTGAACGTCTAGCCTCCAAAAGAGAAGTCCTTAAGCTTCTATAGCACAACCCCTAGCCAACACCTAACTTGTTAGGTAGTAGAAACACCAAGACTAAACTCCTTCTTGTAAACCCGAAATTCAGCCAAGATGATCTTCAAATTCAGCAAAGATAATCTTCAAATTCAGCCAAGAAAATCAGATTTTTTGCCAAGAGAAAGGAGATATTAAGTCTTTTGCATGTGTGTGTGAGAGAGAGTGTGGAGAGGAAGAGTGCAAGAATAATCAAGTCTTGTACTAAACCAAGACTAAAATGATTCCAAACCCCACAAAGGGGCGTCCGAAAAAGAAGTTTGAAATAGGTTCCCCCCATTTCAATTTTTATAAAAAACTTACACTCTTAACCCATAAGGTTAAAAATTAAAACCTCTTTTAATTTTATAATATCAACACACTTTTATTTGTTATTATTTAACTCACTTAAATATTAAAACAAATAATTTATCATGAACAAATTATTCATATAATGTTGTTCTTTTACAAAAGCAACATTTTAGATAACCCATTTTCTAAATTGGTATCAATATTTATTTGTATGATCTCATCAACAAATAAATATTTATTGGTGTTTGTTTACCTTGTTATTGGGTATGACCCAACTTGGATCATAACGTACTAACTACATCAATCTTGTACGTGTCTTGGTCATACAAGATCCAACAATCTCCCACTTGCACAAGATTCATACAAGATTGATGCAAGCAGTAAATACCGCCTAACAACAGTTTACTACCCTTAATACGTATGACTAAGTGCCATTAAATAATATCATCCCCTTCTAGTACCTTACTCGAATTGATTTAGGTGAATCAATAATCTATTCTTTTGTCACAGATGTCATGTTAAATCCCAGAGACACAGAGTGATCATTCTCCATTGATTTAACTTTATCAAGCCTTAGGCATCTTACTTTCAACGAATAAGAGGGACAAATCCCATCTTGACTACATACGTCTCTCATAATTACCTTATATTATACATGAACTTAGACTTATGTACTGTCATGTTTCAAAATAGCGAAGAACTAAGTCAAAGTATAATATTTGGTAAATATCAAAACCTAATATGTATCTCAGCTCAGAGGATACCAAATGATATTCGCCTTTACTCAAAGTTACTTATGATCAATCAGGAAGATTCCATGTAGTAATATTTGAGATGCAAGTCATTTCAATATTTGTATCTCACAAATATCTATGAACTTTGGCAGCAACCCTTTGCTCTATATTCATCCATATGAATATCCACCAATCCAAGTTCATAATAGTCATACCTTCATACATGTTCCCACAAGTATGAACGACTATGGACCTTCTGAGTAAATGATTTACTCATGGATTTTAAACATGCAAAATATGAATATTAGTTGAACCATTATAACCAAATAATTCATTCAAGTAATAAAGTGTTACAATATCTAAATACAAAAATTAAAGATCAAATCCAGTCACTAGAAATTGAAGTCCCATGGCATAAGTATGATTTTCATGCTTTGCCTTTTCAAAAAGCTTCATGAGTGGATCCGCAACGTTTTCATCCGTGTGAACTTTGCGAATACATATCTTTCCCTTTTCAACTTCATCCCTTATGTAGTTGAATCTTCGTTCAGTGTGCCTAGTCTTTGATGTGCGCGGGGTTCCTTGATTTGAGCAATTGCACCCTCGTTATCACAAAGAATTTCTAGAAGGTCCGGAATGAAAGGGACCACCCTAGATCGACAATGAATTTCTGTAACCATGCAGCTTCCTGAGTTGCTAATGAAGCGGCGATGTATTCTAACTCTGTAGTTAATAATGCCACCACATCTTGCTTAGAGCTTTTCCAAAAGACTGCTCCTCTATTCAAGATGAAAATGTACCCCAATTGTGCTCGTGAATCATCCCGATCAGTCTAGAAACTGGCATTCGTGTAACCCTTTACTACGAGTTCCTCCTCACCAGATCCATAGATTAGGAACATGTCCTTGGTCCTCCTTAGGTACTTAAGCATGTTCTTAATAGCCATCCAATGACTGTTTCTAGGATTTTGCTGGTATCGGCTTTTTTTTTTCAAAGCGCATGACATGTCCGGCCTAGTGCATATCATTGCATATATGAGGGATCCTATGGTAGATGCATACGGGATTCCCTTCATTTTTTCTTGCTCATACCTTGAGCTTGGACATTGAGTCTTATTTAATATCGTTCCTCTTTGGATAGGTACCATACGTTTCTTAGAGTTTTCCATCTTGAACCTTTTCAATATCTTATCAATGTAAGCACTTTGATTTAAACCTATCAACCGCCTTGATCTATCCCTATAGATTTTTATTCCCAAAATATAGGCGGCTTCACCAAGATCCTTATTAGAGAAACAGCTTCCAAGCTAGGCTTTTACACCTTCCAATATTGGAATGTCATTTCCAAATAGTAGAATGTCATATACATACAATACTAGGAAAGTGATGATGCTCTCACTAGCTTTCTTATATACACATGCTTCATCAGCGTTTTTGATGAACCCAAATTTGATTATCTCTTCATCAAAACGGTGATTCTAACTTCTTGATGCTTGCTTCAATCCATAGATTGATTTCTTCAACTTGCATACTTTGTTAGGATGTTTTTGATCAACAAAACCTTTAGGCTGAAGCATATAGACATCTTCATCAAGATATCCATTTAGAAAAGCAGTTTTAACATCCATTTTCCAAATCTCATAATCTTAATGAGTGGCTATGGCAAATAATATCCTAATAGACTTTAGCGTTGCAACTAGTGAAAAGGTCTCATCATAATCAACCCCCTGAATTTGAGTGAAACCTTTTGCTACAAGTCTAGCTTTACAAGTATCCAAGTTTCCATGCATATCGATTTTCTTTTTGAAAACCCACTTACTTCCAACAATCTTGGAGTTGAGAGGTGGTTCAACCAAGTCCCACACTAGGTTGTCACACATGGATTGCATCTCAACGTTCATGGCTTCAAGCCTTTTGTCACAATCCAAATTGGAATTGCATCACGATAAGTGGTTGGTTTATCGGAATCTACCACATAGCATCTATCTACGAAAAATCCATATCTTTCAGGTGTGTATTGATCAACTATTTGATCACCCTCAACATCCTCATGTTGAGTGCTATTGTCAACCAAACGTGTATCGGTTTGTGGTTCTTGATTCTCCTCAAGATCCATAGTTCTACTGCTAGTTCCTTCCATAAGGAACTTAGCTTCTAAGAACTCAACATTCTTGGCAATAAACTCCTTTTGTTCCAATGGATCATAGAAATAATATCCCATAGAATTTCTAGGATATCCAATGAAGATACATTTAGTGGAACGACTTTATAACTTGTTTGAGGTGGGAGTCTTAACATAAGCCTCACAACCCCATACCTTTAAATACGATAGGGATGGAACCCTTCCA
This sequence comes from Flaveria bidentis, assembly GCA_018326385.1. Lineage (NCBI taxonomy): Eukaryota > Viridiplantae > Streptophyta > Magnoliopsida > Asterales > Asteraceae > Flaveria > Flaveria bidentis. The sequence goes on along the minus strand of BJCM01226222.1, from coordinate 3,978 downwards.
TGCTATATTTCAAAAGGTGTCCTTTCCACTTTCTTGTTTGGGGATATATTAAAGATACAGGCCACAAAGAGCAAAGTGAAACACCAAAATGATAGAGGCAATGAGCTTCTAGCCATCATAGATAGAACCGTATCAAATAGAGTTCGATTTCTCCTCTCGGACACACCATTGTGTTGTGGTGTTCCAGGTCGAGATAGTTGTGGGACAATACCACAACTTCTAAGATGATATATAAAAGCATCACTTAGGTGTTCACCTCCTCTATCGGTGCGGAGAATTTTTATTTTCTTGTTGAGTTGATTTTCTACTTCATTCTTGAAGATTTTGAACATTTAAAAAACTTCATCTTTGTGTCTTAACAGGTACATATAACCATATCGACTATAGTCGTCAGTAAAGGTAATGAAGTATCTTTCATTGTATCTAGTCATTGGTTTAAAAGGACCACATACATCTAAATGTATGATTCCTAATAAATCTTTTGCCCTTTCGGTTTTGCCACTAAAAGGTCCCTTAGTCATTTTACCTTGTAAACAAGATTCACATACATCAAATGGATTGTATTCACTTTCTTTTAAAAGACCGTTCTTTTGAAGTGTTTCTATGCACTTCTTGTTTATATGACCAAGACGGCAATGCCAAAGATAGGTATCACTCAAATCCAATTTGACTTTCTTGGTGGTGGTTTGGTACAATGAGCTATCATATAATGTGTTTTCACGAACCAATTCATAAATACCATTAATAAGAATAGCCTTAAAATAAAATATATCATTTAACGAAACATGAATTTCATTCTCAATAAATGTTATAACATAACCATATTGTCTTAATTGGGAAACTGAAATAATGTTCCTAGTCAAACTAGGGGCATACAAAACATTGTTCAAAATTTCTTCCAAACCATTTGGAAACTTCAAGATGTAGTCCCTTAGGCCTTCAACTTGAACTTTTTCCCCATTCCCTATATAGAGGCTTACATCCCCTTTCTTGTAGTCCTTACATCTTCTGATCCCCTGCAACAAATTGCAAATATGAGTTCCACATCTGGTATCCAATACCCATGTGTTAAAGGAAATTAATTTGAGATTAATATGAATCATGAAACTTGTACCTAAGGTTTGCCAGACATCTCTCTTAGCTTGCAAGTCCTTGAGATGGACAGGACAATTTTTTGCCCAATGTCCTATCTCTCCACACTTAAAGCATAGGTCATTCGAAGTAACCTTTTGCTTCTTCTCCGCTTGTTTTGGTGGTGGCGATCTTACCACTCCCTTTCCCTTTCCCCTAACATACCCTTTACCTTTGGGAACATTTGCTTTGGGTGCGGGGTGAGGCCTTTTCTTGTTCCCACCTTCATTGATGGTGAGAACGGGTTAAACCTTTTTACCCATGGCAGCCTTGGCTATTTTGAGCATAGAGTGAAGCTTACTTATGTTCTTGTGCCACCCCTTCATGTTATAATTCATAACAAACTTGTCAAACCATTTTGACAAAGAGTTGAGAATCAAATCCATAGCCAACTCTTTCAAGATGGGGCTATTCAGCATTTAGAGGCGGTCAATATGGCTCTTCATCTTAAGTACATAAGATGAGACAGATTAGGTGTCATCCATATGACATGCATGGAGTCCTCAAACCATTTCGAAAGTGCTCTACCATTGCTTGTTGTTGGAACTTTTCCTTCAACTGGGTAATCATGTCGTATCCTCCATGATGTTTGTACTCCTTTTGGAGATTACTTGCCAACATAAGGCAAGACACTTGGACCGAGTCCTCAGTGTATTTCACCCAATTATTATAGGCCTCCTCATCTTCCTCATTAGGTTGATCGTGAATCAGATCGTCTAAAATATATGACCGTTTCTCTTGCTTGAGAACAATTCTCAAGTTTCGAAACCAATCTATAAAGTTATTATGGTTTAGACGTTCCTTTTGTAGAATGGTCCTTAGTGATAGTGAGTGAGTGGACGTGATATCATTATTTTCATTGTTTTTGGTGGCCATCAACAAAATTTAACAAAGTTCAATTTAAGAATTTTCGATATTATCATATTTTAATTATTAAAGCCCTTTTATGTGTCTTACATAATTTTAAAATTCTAGAATCCAACATTACATTTAAATAGTCGTTAGGAGACCTTTATCCTATTATTTAAATCAACAAGGTAGTCAACGTTTTGACAATTGCAACCCCTTGTAACTTCTAGATCTATAGGATCAACTTTAAACATCATATGTATAATCGGCATGTTTATCCAATCAACACCCTTTGTAAACCACATTGTAGGTGATCCATTTAACATGGTTTGAAAATCAAGTCACCCTACTTGCATACACATGTGGGTTTTCCAACATAAGTGGTTAGGTGTAAGGCCTCGTTCCCGGGCACCTCACAGTTGGTCAACCACAGCAGTTAAAACACTATGCATTATAATTGTACAAACTTAAGCAGCGGAAATGATTTATCAAAAACCATTCATTTCATTTAAAACATTGTTGTTAGGCAATACATCATCATTTACTGTTTACAAAAGAATTGTTTTAACGCATTACAAAACAACAACAACATAGAATACGAATGGATGTCAGTCTTTCCCTGTCGAGTAGCTTCACCCTCGTGCCATCCTTAACAATAATTACCTGCCAACTGAAAATGTATAAAAGTCAGTGTTGCTGAGTGAGCTCTAGTTTTATAAGTAATAAAATACTTTCTGTATGTTGTATATGAAAATACTTTTTCTTTAAAATACAACTCTTTACTGTATATGCGAGCACGCATTAACTATATGAACAGATACTCTTTGTTCTCTTTACTATATGCCTTGTCTGTAAACTTTTATCTTTATCTTTCACTTTCTGTATGGACCAATGAGAAATACCATAACTATATGCGCGATGGAAAATAGGTGATGGGCCACCTATATCCCTCGAAAGGGTCAACTATATCCCTCGAAAAGGTCAATTGTATCCCTCGAAAGGGTCAACTATATCCCTAGAAAGGGTGCTGTGTACTATGTACAAGGCTGACCCAATCACCCAAGGTACGCTACAAGGGTCCTGCCAATCTCAATTGATTGGCCCTGTGTGCATAATAGGGTAGCTAACCCGCTACACAGTTGAGCTAACAACAACACGGTCATGTCCCTCATGTAAGCTTGCAAGACTTGTTAACATTTTATTAATGTTCCTCTACTTTTCTTTATTGCTCTTTATCTTTATTACTACAATATACTTTACGTTACGCTAATAAACATACCACGTAAAGTCACACACTATAAGTAATAATAATAATAGCAATAATAATAATAAGGAACAATCATAAGTAATCATGTCATGCTTGAAACATCATTATAAATAAGCCCTAGTCAACCTCGGTCAAACCCTAAAAGCACAGACTCCTAGAAAATTCTGTAAAAATTTCTAAGTGCTTAGGCGCATGGGCACTATTTGGGTGCATGAGCCCTGTTCGGGCGTTTTATTACTATATAGGCGTTTCAGCCAACACTTAATCATTATATCACTTAGGCGCATGAACTATTCAGGTGCATGGGCACTATTCAGGCGTATGAACACTTAGGCGCATGGGTTATTCGGACGCATGGATACTTAGGCGCATGAGCCACTTGGGCGCATGGGCACTATTGGGACGCATGAGCCCTACACTTACTCGTCCGATTAATATTTCTAGGCGCATGGACCACTGTTCGGGCACATGGGCTGTACTTAAACATTTCTAAGGTAATCTTAGGAGCATGGACTACTTTTCAGGCGTATGAACCTTCTGTGTAACTTGTTCCTAGTATGTTTTCAAACCTAATCACCAAACCCATGTGTTCTAAGCTTAACATGGCTATTCTAAACATTAATAACCTATAAGCAATTCAAGAATCAACATACAACATGCACAATGCATACGGGTAAACATACATGAACTTGTAAAATCATTTTAATACATTTTCAGCCCCAAAGATCGTT